>PVJX010001749.1:0-150079 GCA_004027295.1 Dolichotis patagonum
TTTTTTTTTTTTTTAATCAGGATGTTGCTATGTAACCCAGGCTGGCCTGGAACTTGTTATGTAGCCCAGGGTGGATGTTTTCTGCCTCAGCTTCCTGAGTGCTGGGATTACAGGCATGTGCTACCATACCCTGCTCAAAAATTTTTAAATTTAGTTCTAATTGGTGAGTTAAAATGATATATATTTATGGGGTATAATGTGATGTTATCATGTATGTCTACTTTCTGGAATGCTTAAATTAGGCTAATTAACACATCCATCCTCTCACATACTTAGCATTTCTCTGTGATGAGAACATGAAGAACCCACTCTGAGTAATTTTAAAACACACAATACATTAACCATGGTCACTGTGCTGTGGTAGCTAGAACCTATTTTCCAGCTGAGATTTGTATCCTTTCAGCACATCAGTCCTTTTTTTGTTAGCCTGCACCCTGGCCTCTGCTTACCACCATTCTACTCCCTACTTCTGTGAGTTCAGCTTTTTTAAATTTCACATATAAGTGAGATCATGCAGTTTTAGTCTTTCTGTACTTTGCTTATTTCACTTAATATATTGTCTTCTAGATTCTTCCATGTTGTTTCAAATGACAGGAAATGTGTTATATACAACAATAGAATATATCTGGCCTTTAAAAAGATGAAAGTTGTATTATTGATGCTTTAAATTTCTTCAAAGTCTCTTCTCTCTCTCTCTCTCTCTCTCTCTCTCTCTCTCCCTCTCTCTCTCTCCCTCTGTGTGTGTGTGTGTGTCTGTGTGTGTACCAGAAATTGAACTTATGACCTTGCACTTGCCAGGTAGGTGCCATGCCACTGAACCATATCCCCAGGTACTTTCCCTTTTAAAGCAGAGGGATTTGCATTCTGGGAAGGTAAAAGGGAGAGGGTAGGGATATGCAGGACCCCATATCAGTACGAAGTCATTTGGCCTTGAGATGAGATTGGTGAAAGTCTAAGTCTACACAGGACTTGAGAAAGAGCAGAGTCTAGAGACACTCTATAGCAAACCCACAGACTTCAGACACCAACCAGATGTGGAGGTGAGCAAGAGGATGTGTGGAAGGACTTCTTGAGTTCCTGGGGAAAACACAGTTTCTGGCACTTTTAGTTCAACCAGTTAGAAGAAAGGGAAAGAAGATGGTAAGTGCTTTAGGTGACATGTTACATTGGTTGTGCTTGTGGTAAAAATCAGTGAGCACTACAAAAGGATTTCACACATGGCTTCACAAAAGAGGTCTAAGCCAGAGATACGGACATAGGTTATCAGAGCACTGTTCATTTCACAAGGAGAGGGGAATGGGCTGAGTTGGAAGATGGCTAGGACAGAGCTCTTGAAAGTACCTACTTTACAGCCACAAAGACTAGTGTAAGGAGATAATCCCTCAAAGAGGGCTGAAAAGAAGTAGACTGACAGGAAGTAAAATCAGGCAAGACTTGTAAAGGAGTTCAGAGGAGAGAGTGAATTTCAAAGAGAAAAGAGTGGGAAAGGTAAAACTTCCCTGAAGAAGTCAACCAGGCATTCATGGAAGTTATTATTAAATAATTTATTTTATTGTAATTTATTTACAAGCCACAGTGATTGTGGGAATAAATTCAGGACACCCAGGTGTAGAAGAAAGCTGTGTAGCATGGTAAGTATATATGTTGGATTAAAATGTGCTGGGTTACTATGGTCATGGGATCGTTCTGTTGGGGTGGAGGTAGGAGATAGATGTTAGAGAAGAGAGGAGGTCTTTCATTGAACTCTTCAGTTTGGCCTAGGACCAGGTGGGCTTCTGACCCATCTAGAGGAGGCTCTCTTTTCCCAACCTGGCTGAGTTTGCTTTTGCCAACCATACAGCTCTGACACATTGTCAGTAAGCACCACTCCTTTCCCATACTTAGAAAAAGCGCAAAGAAAACTCACTATGGGGGTGGATGACTCAGGTTTGGCCACAGAATAAACAAGCATTTTACTTTCCGTGGTGATAGATGGAGGGCCTGCTAGGCAAAGACTGCTTTCTGTTCCTCTGAATTGGCGTCCTCCTCCTACTGTTTATGTATACCTCTAAGCATCCAGTACCCACCATCAACCATTCACTGACGCTGGCTTCTGGGCCAGGTTTGAAAACTGCTGTGTGTGTGTGTGTGTGTGTACCCTCGCGCGCGCGGGGGGCGGGGTAATGTGTGTGCTCACATTGTGACAGTCACCCTCTCTAACTCTGTACCTAATTTTTAGTGTTAAGGTAGCAGCAAGTGGTAACGCCTAAATGAGGCATGTAATCATGTCTGCTCTGTCCTTCTTTGCATCACAGGAGTATGGTGTCTGGTGTCTACCACCTGCAGACATTTGGGAAATCAGCAGACTGATGGCTGGAGAGGGGTGGGGTGGAATTGTCTGGCATTCTGAATTTCCTTAACGTTTTTCCTAATTTTGGCTGCATGGGTTGTATCACCTAGAGTTCAGCCAGAGACACAGAACCAATATATGGATTAACTGACTGCTTGCACTATTATGGAGCTGTCTAAGCAGGTCTGAAATTCATTGCACGCAGGAAAGGAAGATGGGAAGCAGAGTGGAGTACTTGGAAGCATGGTTGAAAGGGTCCCCCTGTGGGATTCTCTGCCCCTTTGAGACCCCAGCCTGTAAGGGCTCCTGGCTGATTAACTCCAGTCCACCCACATGACCCAGTGCAGTCTCCTTTACTTAAAGCCAACTGCCTACTGACTTCAGTACCATCCACAAACCCTTCACAAAGCTAGATTAGTGTCTGACAGAATAAGTGGGGACATTAGCTCAATCAAAAAGTGTCATGTGAGGTTAGTAATGTGTTAGAGACTGAGGATGGGTAAAGAAAATGCGTGGGGGCATGCACGTGTTTCCACATAGGGAAAAGGACGGAGAGGGGTCTAGAAAGAGAATGGACCCTGGAAGCTCCCTGGCCAAGGCCTCACTTTGGAATCCCAGGTCCCAGGCAAATCTCTCTAGGGGCGACAATTGGGTGACTACCCAGGGGAAATGACACCTGAGGTTGCGCACTCTCACCCACTGAGGTGGGAATCCACATGTTCTGGCGGGGCTCAGGCGGGTGTTCACTGGAGGGCGGCCCAGTATGCTTGCTGTAGGACTACAGCCAGGCTGGAGAGGGCTGCAGTTCCCTCGGTGGGTTCCGGCAAAGAGTAAATTTCACCATCGCGGCGCCAGAGGGCGCCCGGGCTGAGGAAACGGCTGCGGGTCCCTGAGGAGCCCTGCAGGTGGGAGGCAGGTACCCCCTGCACCGCTACCTCCCTCTCTCCCCAGGCGAGGACCAAAGCTGCTGTCCTTCCGCGCGCGCCTCCGGGACGGTGGACGCAGACGGGCCTCCCGGAGCAAAGCGGGTCCCCTCGCTTCCCTCTGGAGAGGTGGGAGGCCCGGGACGTTCGTGCCTCACCTGCTGTCAACGCTCTCAGGCCCTCGCTCTGACTCTTGAAGCCCGGGAGTCACTTCTTCCCGTGCTCGGGCTTTCGAAAGTGTTGCGGGGGACCGCATGGGACTTCAGCTCGCGATCTGGGGTCCGTCTCCCTGACACCCCGAGTCGCCCGGTGCTGTGAAAATCTGAGCTTCCCTTGCACTTCACAGGACCTTTCCTAAGAGAAGCCTAAGGCAAATAAAAAATAAAATAAAATAAAATAAAATAAATAAAATTTCTGTAGTTTTTGTTTTCTAAATCGTGGGGTTCAAAAGAATGTTTGGTTTAGTTGACTAATGTCACTGCTTTCCCTTTTCACCTTTCAACGTGCAGAATTTCATGGAGTGGTTTATAAAGTAATATAAATTTGGAGGGAAAGAAAAATTGCTGGAGGTCTTCAACTGAGGTTTCAATGCAGTGGAATCAAAACCAAGAAACTGGCGGGCTTTATGCAGTACTCAAAGGTGGATGGGGAACAAGCACAAACAATGGATCAAACAGTTGGAAATGATAAAGAGGGGTCTCCGCACTCTTAATTTGCACAAGAGGGTCGTTTAAACACTCGAGGAGACGGAGCCATAAACACATTTCTTTCTCAAACCCAGCAAAGGCGGGGGAGGAAAGCTGTGTTCTCTTGTCTGCTGTCCACACCTCCATGGCCTCTGCTTATGTGTGGTTTGGGAAAGTTCTGACAGGAATGAGTGTCTGGGAGACTTCTCAGTTGTCAAGAGGCTTCTTATATTTCCTAAAGAAACTCAACCTAGGTTCACGACGCCATGTCACAGAGCAAAGAGAATTAAATATTTTTCTAAGGCTGCAACTAATCCCAAAACTTGAATACGGGGAGGTGGAGGTCCCCACATATGAAAGGTTTGTAAAATTTTTACGGGAAATGTGCAAAGATGTAGTGTTTAAATATCCTCAAATGAGGAAAATGCCCCTCTTTAAAAAAAAATCCCAAATGATTTTCAGCCGTCTATTCCTACGCCTTTCCTCACAGACTTCAATTAAATAGCATAATATCTCTTTTGAGTCATTTAGGAAAATATTTATGTATCAGTGAAAGCAAGAAGAATCTTTGAAAGATCTTAATAATGTATATTAGAGTAAAGCCAAACCTTGTATTTATGATGGTTTTCCCTTCATTGAAATCATAGGCTCACATTAAGGCTTTTCCCTCCGTTTATAAACATAGCACACCGCTATAACTTCCTTTACTTGCAATCAGTATATCCCATGGTTAACAAAGAACTTTTTAGAGAAAAATGCACCCTAATGAAATTCAGTAATTCTTTATAAAAAGAAAAAAAGGATCGTTTATATGCATTTTATATGCATTAACTATATAAGCATAGTGTGTACCTGGTAAATTTGATTTCTGCTGACGGTGTAACACAGGTAAATCAACAGAGTCCAAGGCACATTACAGGGTACACTTTATTGGGTTTTACCTTCAGGTAAAGACTTCTATTAAGAATATACAAGTGCCTGCATACCTAACCTGCCTTGTTTTCCACAGGGCTGTATACATAATCTCTCTTTATAAATTTGTTTAATCAAAGCTTGCTATATTAAATACATTTAATTGGAATCCAGTGGTTAAAAAATATAAAAATTTACTGCTGTAGAAAAGTTGTGATTAGTACTTTCCATTGTGAGTGTTGTTGAGCAAACCCTTCTAACAGCATATTGCATTGAGACAAGAACTGACTTGGCAAAATAGTGATATTTTCAACTGTACACATATGTTATTTCTCATAAATATTCCTAATGAAAGAGGTGGTCTGTTTTGGAGGAAGTAACTTCAATGATGACTTTTAAATAATCAAGAGGAAAAAAAGGTCCTAATTTGATAAATATGTACGAGGGGACTGGAAGGGTGAATTATTGGCTGTGGAAAGGTAGGGTCCAGCAAACTTCTCTTATGTAGAGAATGAAGGAAACTTTGTAAGTGTGGCAGACAGCACCTGGAAAGCAATGTTGTTCTCTTAAGTCAAGGTCTCATCTTTTCTTTTAAAAAAGTAACCTCAAGTAAAAGGCAGTGTTTTTCCCTAATGAAATGTTTTAGGAAGGTTGACAGTTTTGTGCTGGAATTTGCCAAAGTCAAATCAAATCCATCAATAATTAAAAGGAAGAAAATGTTAATAATTGAAAACGAAGTATAAGAATCTTCATTTCTTGGAGTTTTTTGTTTTTGTTTGTTTAATCAACACCTACCCAGTATTTAGTCTTACTTTGGACATTATTATACAACAACAAAAGTAAAAATAAGATGTAAGTATGAAAAGGAATTTTGTTCCCTGTTTCCCATTTGTGATTCTCCAACTCAAGAAAGGGTCCATTTCTCAGTTGTGTGCTTAAATCTGGAATGAAGCTAGGAATAGCTGTATCCTTGCCTCTTTCATAAGTAATATGTCAGGGCTGTGCTTCGTCAACTTCTGACTTCACATGTAGCATTTAAAAGTTTCCTGTACTGGACACAAAGGTCTGAGTTTAGATTTTTTTGGTAGATAATCTCGGTAGATTGTTACAGTGAGTTAAATGTAATGACTAGTCTCATATTTATTAGTGCTGTTGTACTTTGGTAAATTCCTAACAACTGTAATGCTGAGAGCGAGAGAGCAGGAGAGCAAGAGCAAGAATGAGAGAGAGGGGGGCGGGAGAGAGAGAGAGACAGAGAGAGAGAGGAGTAGAGAAGGAGTTAGAGGGAAGAATACAAACAGAGCAGCAGGTCAAGAGAGAAGTATTGGGATGCTGAAAGCCTGACTTTTGGAATAGTATATGATTTCCATTTCTACTATTTTATTCGTGATGAATTTAGGAAATAATATTAGATAGAGAAAAAATTCCTCCTTTCTTTGTTTCAAATTGCTGACAGTCATAGGAGGTAATGCTGTTTAGTTATTGCTCAGAGATGGGACATAAATGTATAGTGACGAGCTTACTCTGTATTTATGGGGCCCTTTAACAGCTTGAAAACTCTAAGGAAGGCCAAAGAAAAACTTGTGGACACATGCTTGTTCCGTCTCTCTCTTTGAAACTCATCATGTTGGCTGACAGTGAAAATGCGAAGAACATCTCATTCTTTGTTGCAGCTCAGTATTTTTTCTTTGCTAAATTAATACTTCCATTTAATGACTATAATTCAATGACAGTGGCAGGCAATGCTATGTATGAAAAGAATGTCATATCTATCATCAAGAATACTTTGTGGAAAAATGACATTTTATGTTAAAATGTTTTTCCTTGATTGTAGTGAAAAGAAAAAGCCAATGTATTCACATTATATAGTAAGTATCAAAAGAAAACATGTGAAAAGATTTCAATTTCCAGATGAAATGCATTTGATTACTACTCACCTAACACTTTGATGCCAATTTAAATTTGATTAACTAAATCTAAAAGTATAAAACATGTTAATCTTGTGGGTCCATCAAGGGAAATAATATTAGTCCCAAGCCTGAGCAGACATAGTTGTATGACTTTTAGGTATAACAAGAATTACTGTGTCAATGTTACTTCCAAGCAAGTGTGGCTGACTATTGAGAATCTGTATTTGTAAGAAGCAGCTTCACTGGGCTTGGTGTGCTCCTGTAGTCCCTACATTCTGGGAAGGTGAGGCAGTAAGATCCAAAATTTGTGCACAGCCCAGACAACTTAGCAACTTAACACCACCTTCAAAAAAGTAAAAATTAAAAAAAAAAGGACTGGGGATGTAGGTCAGTGCAAAGGTCCTGGGTTCGATCCTTAGTACAACAAAACCCAAAACAGAAGAAGACTGTAGGTAAGCCATGTATATTATGTCATTCAATAATAATAAACTCTTTTATTTAGGGTACTGAACAGAGTACCCTAAATAATACCCTTGGCACTGCACAGAGTGGGCTCCAAAGAGAATAAGAAGCTTGGGCGTGAGAAGGCGCCATCTTGTCGTTCTCGAGAAATTAAACAATGCACTGTGGGATTCAGTTAGCTCGGTGATGTTCCAGGTAATAAAACACTTCTAGGAAATATCCAAAGCATGTCTGGAACAAGAAGGTTAAAACATCCTGGATTCATGGCCCCTTCATGCTTTACTACCACTGAGTATTGTGAAGACATCCTCATCACCTGTGCCAATTTCCTTCTGCACCCTCTTCCTCCATAAAGGTGTCTTTGAGGACAGAGACTGTTTGGGGGGTGGGCATCCCAGCATCTACAGTGCTGAATGAAAGAATGAGTCAACACAATTTAATAATGTGCAAACAATTCAAATTTTAAGGAACTATATTTTCCTTGAAAATACATTTTTGTACCACAAAATAATGGATATTCTACATTAAAATTAAAGCCACATCACAAAGAAAAGTATAAGGAATAAAATAGCTAACCCTAACAATTCTACCCAGCACTCAAGGACAGCCACTGGTACCATTTTAGACAAGTGTCTATCTAGACATTTTTCTATGGACACATACATACTTTGAAGAACCAAAGTATGCATTCAGAATACACACAGTATAAAACATTTTTTCATTTTTCAGTGTATTAAGAGCATATTTTGATGTCAATAAATACAGATCTTCATCATCATTTAAAAAGCTTTAGAAGACTACACTATGTGTACATGGAGTATATATTGAATATATATTTCAATCAAAATTCTGTAATTAGCCATTCATGTTATTTTCCAGGAGTATTTCACTTTGTTTTAGTGTGAAATTACAACTTAAAAACAGTGCCAAATACAGCTGGGGATGTAGCTCAGTGGTAAAATGCTTCCCCAGTGTGCACAAGGCCTGGGGCTAGATTCTCAACACCATAAAACAAACACAGTGATAAGGAATGCATCATCTCATGCAAGGACCATTTTTAAAAACCTAATTCAAACAACATGGAGTTCATTTATTGTCACATCATTATTCTGCTTTGTTAGATCATTTCTCAAGGATCTTCTACCGAGGATATATGCATAATTCTAAAGCAAATTTGGTTTCTTTGGCTAATGTTTGCAGTGTCAGGAAAAGAAATTATGAAATACATGGATTCTTCTTGCATTCCTGTTGAGCTTGGGAATAAGAAATTCTGCAAGAAGAGAAAACATATCACCCTTCAAACTTGGGCCAAATGATCAGAGAGTACTGATTGCAGTTAAGATTTCAAGGAAGAGTCATAATGTATGAGAAAAGCATGATTCTAAAATTAATCACCTTGTTCTACAGCCAGAACCAATGCTACCTTAAGGTCTTTATTGTTATCAGAGTGACATATTTTGAAAAAGAAAGAAAGAAAGAAAACAAAAGAAAAGGAAAGCAAAGGAAGGAAAGGAAAGGAAAGGAAAGGAAAGGAAAGGAAAGGAAAGGAAAGGAAAGGAAAGGAAAGGAAAGAAAAGGAAAGGAAAAGCAATAGATTTACAGGATGGAAAAATCCAGGACAGAAAGTAACTCAGTGTTTGTCTAGATTTGGGGGGAGGGGGAGAGGTTGGGAGGTGATAGCCAGTAGGTAGAGTGTTTTGATTTGGGATAATAAAAATAACCTAAGTTTGGTTCTGGGTATAGTTGTACAGTTTTATCAATGTGTTAAAAATCTACTGAACCCTGCATTTTAAGTTTATAAATGGTGTGGTATGTAACTTTTAGTTTACTAAAGTTGGTTTTAAGAACAAAAATTAAAAACCAGTTAACTTGTTGTGCAAACAGCACTGATGATATTTAACAAAAACTTATTTGCAAAATACTTCAATTCCTTGTTTGGAAATAATGGGCAATCAAAATAAATCACTTTAATAAATGATTATTATTTTATAGATATTGAATTCGTAAGATTGCTTTTAAAAGTCAAAAAAGAAATAGGAAAACAAAATATTTCACTAATTGCCTTCATCTCTTCAGGATCTTGAAGGAATAAAAAATCACTTGCTTTAGTGTTACCATTTCTGCTCATTTTCTGTTATATGACGTTTGATTTTTCAACAGTGTTAACTGTCATTTACCTATGGCTGTTAGATCAAGAGACTGGAATTTTCTAATGTCCTGTGAAGTAAAAACTACCAAGACCCACTTCTTGGGAAGCAAAAAGAAGCATAAATTTAACTAAAACTCTGTTCAGAAAGTTCTAGAAAGAGCATTAGTGTTTCTGACTGTCTGAGTGCAGCTAGATCTGAGGTAATTCTAATGCCACTGTAGAGTTTTCTTATTTCTTTGAAATCTCCAGTGTTAAGACTAAAACCCTCGGTCCTAAATGAAAATTCAGATTTGTTGTGGTGTGGGAGAGGAGGCCAAACACCCTTTGCCTTGCTCTTTTCTATCTCCCATCATCTCCCACCAACACCCCACTTGCTCACTAAGGTCTCCCTGAGGTTGCTCTCAGGAGATGGATGACTATATCCCTGGTTGCTGAACCCCGTCTCCCTCTGTCATATTTTGATAGTTCCCTAGTGTTTTTCTAACAGAGGAGGAAGGGTGAGCCTCTGAGGGGAAGTTACTGTTTCTTTCCTGAGATGCTCAGTCAAGACGATTAATGCAGGCCAGGGTGGGGAGCAGGGAGGACCCTGCTGAAGTCTTGGCGAGGGCCAGAGAGTGGGCCCCACCTAAAGCTGACAGAACACAGGGTCCTGGTCCAAGCTGTTCCACAGATGCGAGCCGGGTGCCTCCCAGCTCCAGCTGATGTGGCTTAATGGACAAAATGGAATCTCTTTAGGAACCCTGTTGCTGACTTTTCACTCAGGAGATTCGCTGCTTGAGATAACAGTGCGTCAATGGCAACAGCCTTTCACATCCGCCTCAGATGACCTCAGACATGGGCGGCAAGGAAATAACCCAAGAAGACATTTGCAGAGTGAGGCTTCCTGGGCCAGCAAATCCCTCTCTGGTGCAGGAGCCTTGCCACATGGGGAAGAACTGAGGCTGGAGGCTGGTGCTGCTGGTGCAGATATTTATTATTATTTCACCGAATGACTGTTGAGTGACACAGGTTCCTTGCATCCTAGTAGGCTGGCATCCGCAGAACATATTTTTAACATGAATCTCAAAAGAAATAACAAGAATATTAAATGGCTAATTAGCCATTTCAGGAAAGTCCCGCCTGATGACAAGTTTCTTGGTCAGTCTCACTATTTGCTAGTTTTTGAGTGGAATGAAGTCAGAGCCCGTGAATTCTGGACTCAGCTGAGACGAGGGATGGAGGAGGCAGGATAAGAAGGAAAAAGGCTGAATTATTCAGTCTACCTTGATGCATTTATGAGGTATTGGTGAATTCATTATCTTCAAGACAGTTCAGGGATCCGCTCAGATAGGATGACCCTCTGGGTGACCAGTAGTTGCAGAGCAAGTGACTGCTCTAAGACTGTAGTGAGACATGGCATTATTCTCCAGGGGATTTGAAAAACATTCAAAGCAAGTAAGGCTGCTCTTAAGATCAGAAGAGCAGTTGAAGACCTGTTTCTATTCATCTGTAGAGAAGGATACTTTCAGAATTGACAACAAATATGAAAAATGAACAAAAAAATATTTTCTCCATTATTTCTTCCTTATTTGAAAGCAAAAGTATAGAGAAGACAGTGCCCTGGTAGCTTCCATGAAAAACCTGATCAACATTATAAGACATAATATGAATTGCTGGTGTGTTCACTGTTGACCTACCTAAGGGGAGAAGACCCATCCCAGAAGTGGTGTGGAAATACGAACAAAATAGAAGAGAAGAGAAAGACTTCCAGATTTCTCTTTTGTATCAGTATGTATGAGCTAATCGGCTAAGTCCCATTAGGAATCAATTTCCCTGTGCATTATATACCCACCACAGGAACTCTGAGTTTTGGTGTTTCACTGTGCAAGTTATCCCAAAATTTAGTGACTTGAACCAATCACTTTGTGTTGCTCCCAATTTTATGGGTTCAGACATTCAGGAAGGACTTGGCCAGGCAGTTCATCTCTGAGCTATTTCTTATTTATTGCTATAACATTTTTTTTTTTTCAGAATTAGGGATCCAACTCAAGGCCTAGTATGTGCTAAGCAAGTGTTCTACCATGGAGCTATATCTCCAGCTCCTGAATTTCTGTGACTTTTCACTGAATTCTCTGCTCCACTTTTTTTCTTCCTCTTGTGGTGCTGCAGGTCAAATTCAGGGCTACATGCATGCAAAGCAGGTGCTCTACCATGGAGCTGTATTCTAGCTCTAATCTCATACAGCTTTAAATGTGTTTTTTACCCTCCCTGCCTATCTCTTTCTGTCCTTGCCTTCCTTCCTCCTGCTGTGAGTTAATCAAGGGTCTTAAACACCGACTTTGCCACTGAGCTATGCCTTTGGCCTCATCTTGAAGCTGAGTTAAATTATGTTAATGGACTTAATAAGTGAATCAGTGCTCTCTTATTCCAGGATTTTGATTCTATATGTTCATTCCAGTTGGCTCAGGCAAGAGTGTCTGCAGATAAAATGCTGGTTTCCTGGGAGGAGCATTTCATTCTGTAGGTGAGGCACAGAGAACTAGTACTTTCACTTGCAAAGATGGAGACAAAGAAGCCATGGAATTAGGGAGAGTTAATTTTAACTGTCCTTTCTTTGCTGCCAATCTACCACTTTGATAAGAACCTGCCTGATGTAGCTGCAGGTCAGGAATGACCTGAATATTATACAGACTACTGACATATACAGACACACACCACCCCTGCCTATCATCTGTCTATGTATCTATCTATGTATAACTTTGTCCATCAAATAGGGGAAGGACTGAAGAAGAGTTAAGTTGCTTGAAACATGACTTTGGTAGGGTTATTAGTACTAGGACACAGTAAGCTTTGTTGCAGAGAAGTCAGATAATGAATTACTGTTTCCAAGTGTAGTGGTTCATACCTATTATCTTAGCACTCTGGGAGGCTGAGGCAGGAGCATCAAAAGTTCAAGCCCAGCTTGAACAACTTAATGACTTAGTGAGACCCTGCCTCAAAATAAAAAATGAAAACCAGGATTGGGGATGATAAGGGCCTGGATTCAATCCTCAGTACTGAGGGAAAAAAAAAGATTAATTACTGTTCTCCTCCAATTCAAATTTAGGTCATTTTACTTATATAGTTTTCCTCCAATACATTTTTACCAGTCACAGGAGAAGTTGAGGCTAATACCAGGAAGGCTTTCTCTTTTTTGGATCAGGGCTGAAATGAAGCCATACCACTGATAAGACAGAAGTTGAAGAGCTGTGAATAGTAGCTAACTTGCTTATTCCCAGAAAATGGGATTTAATTAAGCATTCTTTTCAACAGCTCTTACCAGAGGATAAGGACTGCTGTGACTGCCAAGTACAGCCTCTTAGGGGATTATCTGGAAGAAAGATAATTTTCTGCACCTTGAAATAAGAGTCAGGAAAATACCGAAGCAAATAGTTTTGTTCTTAGGTTTTTTAACAATTTTAAAATTTCATAATCATATTTCCAGTGGCTATTTTGTCCCTTGGACTAAATGTCATTTTTGCTCGTTTTAATGTAAACTTGAACCTTAATCACATTTCTGTAGTTTATCACCTTTATGCTTTGCCTACTGTCTAGAATGAAGACAGCATTTGCTTCACTGAGGAAAATGCAGACACAAGTCTACACTTGCCTAGTTGGGGAACAGATTGGAGGTCCTGATTGAAGGGCAAGTTGGTGCTTTCTGAGTAGAATGCCTTGTAGCCAGTGACTGCTGACTTTTCAGGGAAGGCGCATTTTAGCACATCGATCACACCACTATCCAATTGTGCAAAGGAGTAATGTGCAAAACGTGAAGGCCTTATTTGTGGGTCATTAGATAAAATATTTTTGCAATAGATATTAAAGGTCCTATGTAGGGCTTTTATATTTCTGTTTTGTGTTGGAGCCTAGGATATTCATGTATGTGTGTGTACCGGATAGATAGATGGTAGAAACAGATGATGATGCTAGTCAGATACACAGATAATACGAATCTTTGGAACTCGAGAAGTTAATGGTATGTGCTCAAACACATTTCCAAACCATTTCTTAGTGTCATGCTCTGTACTAGGTGCCAGATGGGGCTACAGAAATGAGTTAGCTGCACCATCAGTCCTGCAAATGTTATAGTCTACTGGGAGAGAGACAAATGCACATAAATATTGGTATGAAGCATATTGTGATAGTGCTGTGTTAAAGGCAAGATGAAATTACTTTGAGAGTAGATGGATAGATACAATGTAATTGGCGATATCTCGGAAAGGTTTTTGGAAGAAGGGGTAGGGGGCCTGGGCTTGGAGAACGCAGGAGTATGGTGGGCACTGACAGGGATGGAGGAGTCAGTGGAGGGATTCCTGAAAGAGGAAACTGTATCTAGGAAGAAGGTGTGGGCTTTGCATAGAGAGAGGCATCCCTGGAATGATGGAGGCCGAGCATGCAGATACGGAAAAGGATTTGGAGGTTAGAGGGATGTGAAACAATAAGATAGTTTGGGGTGAAACTGTAGAATTGTATCTGGATGCAACAAGCTTCTGAATCTGGGCTTTGCTTAGTACACAGGGAAGAGACACTAAAGATGCAGGAGTTAGAGCAGGAGCGGGTGGGTGGGGGATCTTGTGCGGGAGAATGTGCATCTATGTGTGTACACGTGCATGTGTATGTGTGTGTGTGCCAGAGATAGAAAGAGAAGGAGGGGAGGGAGAAGAAGGGAGAGAAAGAGACAGAGGAGATCTGTGCTTCCAGAAGGAACTGAGTTAGCGGTTGACAGGGCAGTTGACAAGGACGTGAATGGCAGCCCAGAGGCCTGTTTGCATTTTGTAGCTCGGCAGCTCAGAGCTAATGAGATTCTGTATAAAGGAAATGGTCACAGCAGAGGAGGCAGAAACAAGTTTTATGATGAAAGCAACATTTCCAGGGCTTGCTGGCCTATTAGAATTTGGGGTTAGCGATGAGTTGAAGGTGTGAGAAACATGGACAGGGAATCAGGGCCCACAGCTCACATGGTTTCACAATGTCTGAGCTGGAGAAAAAGAAGAAACAGAAGGAGCAAGTTTGTATACTCAGCATGCATTTATGAATTCATTCAGATGCTGACTAGGGACTGGGATACCCTTAGGGCCTCAGGCAAATATGATGTCCCAATGGCACCAGGGAATTTGGGTGAGGAAATCAGGAAAATAATTTTGTTCCAAGTTGCAGACTCAGGGGTTGTTCATTTAGAAGTGATTGGAAAAAACAGGGGATTGATTGTCTCTTAAAGATGGTGTTCATCTGGGAGAAGGGGGTCTCATAAAACTGTATGATCCTTCTACCCTCCAAGTTTCACATGATTTAATAGTCTTTTGCTCAAAAAAGGGAACTAAGAAAGAAAGCAATTGTTTCAGGATTTCTCCTCCCTAAAGATAAATACAAGAGGGATGTGTGTGTGTGTGTGTGTGTATTCATATGCATACGTACAGCCATTTGGTGCCGGAAAGGTATTTGAGGTAGAATAAAGCCCCTTTGCCATGTGAAATCATCTCTTCTTTCCTTTTCCCATAACTGCATAAATATTTGATCTTTCTAAAGTAAAATTCATGTAGATGCAATGCCTCTGGAATAGGAATTGTTTTAGATTTATCTTTAGATGGAACCTGGATTGTTTTTCTGGTCCTCGGAGACTGGCCTGCTCAGGTTCATTAATGGTTGGACTTCTCTTGGTGTTTGCTTACATACCACGATCAGAACATGTCTTCAATATTTTATCAGAGTAGTTTTCATCCTCTGGCATTGTGTAGCTTACCGAGTAGATCAGGAAGGAGGGAAAGACCTTGGCCTATAATAAATGATATAACTTTTAATACGTATTCTGATATTAAAAGTTTGATTCACGTGATAATGAGGCTGTAGGTGGATATTACAGTGCTGGTTTTACTTGTATCAGGAAGACAGCTATTATGAAGTAGTGTACTCTTTTTAAGTGCATCTCTTTTAGCTGGTTTAATGGACTCTGGGACATAAAAATTGGATAGTCCTGACCTGTGTCTATGCTGCCCTCTTGTTCTGGAGAACTGGGCACTGACTAATTGCATGATTTGGCTGTTTGCATACCAAAAGGGACCTCAAATGCTTCTTATAAGTGAATACTTGGAAGGGAGTGGAAATTCATCCATTAGCTGAAAGAGTTGAATGCACTATAGGATGCAGAAAAACCACTCTGTTTGATTATTAAGTGTTTTATATCTAAAACCCAAGTTAACAATAATAAAACAAAAATGACCCACCACCAGAACATTTTAAAAAATTTTTAATTGAGTGATGCAACACTCCTGTGGCTGTTCAGAGAGTTTGCCAGGATGCATTTAAATGTTTTCTCATCTTCTCATGGATTACAAAACAAGATCTACTTACAAATAAATATAATGTTTCCTACTAATTAGAATCACCCTAGGAAACAAAATTTCCTATCTAACCCCTCTCTTGTGCTGGGGATAGGACTTGGGGCCTGGAGCAGGCTCAGAGAGCAGTCTACCATTAAACTAATTCCCGGCCCCTACCGTCATCTTTAACAATAGAAATCCTTAAGTTTTGTGTTTGCCTAGAGTGTGTTGAGGATGACATCCGCGACCCTTCTTGAGACCACAGCACTTGCAGCATGTTCTAATTTTTGCTATGAAAGCTCCCTTTTCCTGATTGACTTCCCTGATGGATCAACCTGTTCTTATATAACATCAGTAGTTTTCAAACCTACGTCACCTGCAGGACTTGTTAAGTCACAGCTTACCAGGTCTCCATTTCCAGGTTTTCTGGATCGAAACGTCTGAGGTAGATCTTGAGATGTTACATTTCTTATAGGTTCTCTGGAGATGCTGCTGCTGAGATCCACTCACTTTTTGAACCACTAAATTCAGTGATTTCCCCCCTTTGAATCAATCACTTTCTTACCCAGTCATATTTATGGGCATCACCGCAAGTACATGCACATCAATTGCTCAGTACTCTATCGTACTGTCTGATAAAAAGGCACTATAATTACTTAACATTTCTATTTTGTTTTGTATTGTTTTCCTGGCTATGACTTACACTGTTGTGATCTCTGTGTCAAGAATTCAGTGATTTCCAAGGTACCTTAAGGGCTGGAAACAATCCAGTGAGCTTAATGGACATTTTTCTCTTGTGATAGCCGATCAACTAGTAAACAAAAATTTTCTTCCAATTTTCTCTTCATCAGAAAATGAGCTGATCTCTACCAGAAAGCTTTTTCACAACTTTCCTAGATACATTAATGTAAAGTAAGTGACAGATTATGTGACAGTTAAGCTTGACTGTGCCAACTTGATTGGCTCAGAGCCTCCTAACAGATTGTTGGTGCACACTTAGGGTCTGCCCAGGTGGATCATGGAGGCAAGACCTTGGGTACTCTATCTAGTCCCTTGCTTTTTCTCTCTGGTGCTAGTCCTCTGCTCTGCTTCCAGGTGCCGTGAATAAAGCCACTTTGCTTCATTATGATCTTCTACTATAATGTTCCTGCCTTGGAGGCAGGTGGCCATGGACTGACCCTGAGGTAAATTAAACCTCTTTAAATTTTGGATGTCAGGTATTGTGTTTTAGGAATAGGAAAGCTGACAAACAGAGTAATACAGGCTTAAATGTTGAATTCTGTGTTCAAGAAAAGCACTGAATGACTGTTACAGTTCTTCTGAGTTTTATTGTAACAGCAGATTAAGTTGCTGCTTTGTAAAACAATTTAGGCATTCAGTACACATTATATTTCCCCTTAATGGAGACTGAAAGCCAAAGTTAGGAATGAAGAGTGTGATTGGATGAATGGAATGGCTAAGACAGACATTGAAGAGGGGTTGGGAAGTGAATAGGAAGAGGCTGCAACAGATACAAGCAGTGGAGGCTGAAACCTGTACCAGAATCTGTAAGTTTCTGCGGTCTCCTTAGACTCTTTGGTTCTGTTTCTACTACTTCCTTTGCACAACTAAGTTCTCTAAATCAAGGCTGGAAATGCCCTTTGTGAAGTGGCACTTTTCAAATTTTAATGTCTCATCAAAGACCTGGGGTTCTTGTGAAAACGTGGATGGTGGGTCACAAGATCTGGAGAGAGACCTGAGATTGAGCGCTAATAACCAGCTCCCATGGAATGTGGCAGGTCTGTGGTCCTCAAGCCCAGCTTCTCAGGCAGGTATCAGGGCAGTCCTGCAGGCAGGGTGAGGCCCTAGGGCAAGTCACCGCTTTCTTTCAATCTCTGCTCTATCTTATTTAGGGGCTGGCGGCAGGGGAGGAGTTACTGGGGTTGAACACAGGGCCTTTCACTGAGCTACATCTCAGGTTCTTTAAATTTTTTATTTCGAAACAGGGCCTCATAAGTTGCTCAGGTTAGGCTTAAGCATGTGATCTTTCTACCTCAGTCTCTCAGCTGAGTGTTACAAGTGTGCACTACCATTCCCAGTGTGTATCTTCTTCTTTTATTGCTATTCTGCCAAACATTTGGTTACTTCATTTCACTGCTGCCACTTACTAGGCCAGAGCTTGTGTTGCTCTCTCTGCTTGGCCTAAGTGACACTGAAATTGTATAGCTCATTCCTGGAGATTATTTAGCAAATGGTCTCCTCGGCTATTTTTCAAATCTCTCTCTAAAGATAGAGGCCTCTTTCTCCTGTGCTAAATTGCTAGTCTGTCTCTGTTTTCCACATAACGCTCATCCCTTGATTTGGGGGTTTTGAAGTAAGTGGTTATTTTCTGGGCCCTTTACCTGGCTTCTGAGCACAAAGATGAACTAGGGGAAAGCAGGGGATCCCATGGCTGACTTTGACTCATTGGTGGTTTGGCAGATATGAGCCCCCAGCTTAGGGAATGGATGATAGGGTGGCCGTTTTTATACACACAGGTTAGATTTCTTCATTTGCATACTTTCAGTCCTTTTCAATACCTGGTGTGCATTGGATCCCAGTGACTTACTGCACAAGGCGGTGCAATAAATTTTTATTGAGCACCTTGTATATTTAAGGCACTTGTGAGAATAGCAGTCTGTACTTTCAAGGTGATCATACTCAGGAGAAAAACCTGTACAAAAGAAGGATTCATGTGGGTGAAGACTGACATAGTGTTCTACTAAGCTGTGACCCAGCAAGTCACAGCTGCAGTAACCAGAATGGCTGGAGAGGTTTTCCCTTGCTTTCAAAATCCCCCCATCTTGACTCTTAGCATCTGTGTTAGCCAAAACAGATTTGGCAATGTCCACAGAATTTACAGCTTACCTGAATTTTTCCTACAGCCAACACACAGTACTCCCTGATTTGTTTTGCCGCTGACATTGGGGAAGTTCGGGTTTCTTAGCATCCATGCTTTTCCTCACTTTTGTAAAAGTGACATTTCCTAGGCACTGTGCTGGCGTTCATGAAATGTCACCTCGCCAGATAGGTTTTGTCCTGATTTTACAGGTGCAGTGACTCAGGTTTTGGGAGGTTAAGTTGCAGGTTAAACATTCAATGACAGAACCAGCATTCAGGCTTGGAAATGCTGACTTCAGGTCTGTTGTACTTTCTCTTGACCCATGGGATTTGTGTATTTACGGAAGAAATGTTTCTTAATGCATTGCTCATTTGCAATTTTTATTTTTATTGTCCCTGATGAATGAGTGTTGTACTTTACTATTCAGAAGAACTTTAAGATTGTTTAAAAAATAAATAAAACTAAGTGGCTTTGGGAGATTGGTTTTGGAAACTCTTTAATGTGAATCTAAATATTTTAATCTCTTATTAGTTAATGCTGTTTTGATTCAGTCAAGAAGTGGCCTGGGCACAACAGAGTAAGTATCATCATTCCATCATTAATGTTTAATGCACAGTGTTTGGATTTGGAGGCTATTGTTGTAGTAACCAGATCTCCCAGTGCAGAGTTCCTCGGATCTAAGAGGCAGGCCGCTCACCCAAACACACAAATTAGGCCTCCTAACTGGGACAGTGGGGGACAGTTTCAATGGAATGCACTAAAAACCCAGTATTTAACCAGTCATATTTTTTTCCTTGTTTTATTTTAAGAGAATTTTCTAATTTTGCAGTTCTAAAGGGCTCCATCTGAATGATAGGAATATAATTTCTAGGGCCAAGAGGTAAAACAAAACAAAATATAGAATAGTGAAACAAAACATTGACCTAGAAATCAGGAAGCTTGGTGTCCAATTTCAGTTGTGTGACCTTGAGTGAATCATTTAATGACCTTGGGCCTCTGATTTCTTGCTGTAGAATGAGAAATTTGAACCAGCAGTTCTCTGCAGGCTACTTTCAGTACTAAGCCCTTTCCTACTTTTTTGCTTATCCTTATGAGACAAAAGCATGAATGTCCTTTCTTTCCTTCCTTTCCTCTTCCCTTTCTTCCTTTCTTCTTTCCTTCTACATTTGTCAAATTAGGCTATGAGCTATTAAAAAAGAAAAGCAAAAATAATCCAGTGAATTATATAACCCTAAGCCTCAAAAAATGAAACTTCTTGCTTCTTCAAGACTCGGTGTCGGGTACTTTTCACCGGCTATTTCTCTGTCCTCTTTGAGGGCCTCAGACTCCCTTGCAAGATCCTTGTTGGGGAAAGGAAGAGAATCTGAAGGGACTGGCAGAGGTTTGCAAGGGGACAGCACATTCTATTTCCCATAAAAGGTCACATAGTTCCACTTAATATTAGTGGATGGAGGAAATGCGGTTGACCTGTGATTGCCTGGGAGGAAAATAAAAAGGGTAGGTGAATGCATAACAATGCCTCACCCACAGTTTGTTCATTACAATATTGACTGAGTGACTACATATCAAGTGCTGTAGTTACAAAGGAATGTGATAAACTACTTTCTTCTTATGCATCTTAATTCTATTGGGGGAAGTTATTTGTGCTTGCATGTGTGCATGCAAAATATGTATACATGTAACATATATGCTGATTAACTCTGAGATTAAAAATAATACCACAAGGTGATAATAGGAGATTTTTTCATAACATCATATGCCAAAATTATATACCAACCATCATTCTGAGGGCTTTATATATACATGCATATCTTTGTCATTTAAGCCTTACAATAACCTTATGGAATAGATACTCTCATTATATTTATTTTGTGTATTAGGAATCTGAGTCCCAGGAAGGTTAAGTACTTCACCAGATTCTGATAGCCAGAAAGTAGGTGAGCCAAGATACAAACCCAGGCAGTGGGGATGGTAGAGCCACACCCTTTCCTGCTGTTCCAAATGTGTGTACCTGCGTGGAGGCAAAACTCATCCAGCTGTCTCATTTTTTGTGCCTGCCCATGATTAATTTGCTGAAAACTGGGAACACATGAGCAAGAATGTGCAAAAACACTTTGTAAACTGGAAAACATAGCATAATGCGTTGCTTTGTCAAACCACTCCTGGCCTGAAGATCTTGGGTAACTTCCTGTTGTCTACAGTGTAAAGCTTAGATTCACTAGACCTTCACCATCTTGCGCCTGTTTCTTTCTCTCCTCCTCATAACCTACCCTATTATAGAGATCCAAGAATACAGTAGGTCCCAGAATGGGAGGCAAATATTCCTGCCCATTTGGCTATTCAGCTTCAGTATCTCATTTCCTGGCATCTTCTTTGTACCCTCCTCAGTACTAGAAGTGTTAATAATGGGAAAGGAGAGACACAGATAATGCAGAATTTAAGGTGAATGATATGGATTCCACTCTTCCCACAAAATACAGGGAGGATGTTTTTTCCAGGACACATTTCTGTCTTGCACCTCTGTTCTCAGGGGCTAGGAAATGGCAAAGAAAAATAGGAAACACACAGCCCTCAGAACAGTTGGTTTCTTAGGGTCAGAAAAACATCCTGTTCAAAATGGAGTCATTTTGTACAGCTTATATCTATGTCTCCCCCAAGCCTCACACTCTCCTAGGCAGGACTTTTAAAAGGTGACAGATTCATAAGGGTGCTATAGTTAAATGTGATGTTAGAAGGCTGAGCCTGATTGGAAAAAGCAGATTACCGGGTGTGACCCGGAAGTGTTTATCTCCTTCCTGGCTCCTCCCTGTACTCTGCTTCCTGGCTGCCATAAGGAGCAGCTTTTCTCAGTGGTGTGCGTTTCTACCATGCTGCTTCTGTCTAGGAGCCAGATGACATAGACTGAAATCTCTAAAAACATGAGCCAAAATAAACCTTTCCTCCTTCAAGTTGTGTCAGATATTGTGTGTCAGAGACAAAGAAAGTAACTAAGACAACCACTATAAAGGTAATAGAACATTCTCCAAGACATAATAGTGGAAATAGTTATGCATAGAGTGGCTTCATCTAATTGATTTGTATCAGGGGGTGGTCTCAGCACACTTTAAAATGAGAGCCAAAGAAGAAAGCACATACAGTTAGCGAAAGCATTGTGTTACCATGGGACACAGTTTGACAGATGCCACCCATTCCCCGTGTCACCTTTGGTCAAAGAATGTCACAGTGTTGGGAATGATGCCTTGGCTCTAGGGGTGGTCTCAGTCAGTGCTTCCAAACTTCATCCAGATCCAGACTGAATATGCTTATATTGCACAATAAGCCTGTGCCACCATAGAGTGGATTGCAAGCATCAATGTGAAGCCTGGGGAAAAAAAATCTATCACGATCTCTTCATGTGGTCTAAGTATGATAGGATAAATAAAACACAAATACTTTGACAGATATGAATTCATAAATTTTGATCATTTTCAGATAAAATATTTTCTATTTTTTAATATGAGAAACTTGAGTTTGCTTACAGAAACCTAAAAGGTAATATCAAATTTTAGGCTTGCAATAACTATTAATTTCTCATCCATCTTTTCATGGTGATTTCTTTAATATCTTAATAGTTACCACAATTTTGCTGACAGAAATTGGTGACTAAAACAGAGCTATATTTATAACCATTCACAATTTGTAAGAGTTGACATAAATTTTTTAAAGAATTAACATTTCTTTGACAAATGTGGTATTACAATTTCAAGTGATAATGTGGATGTGTTTCAATTCCAGTTAAAATGTGCCTGTCAAGCGTTGCAAAGCCATCATTAAGCTGTAATTTCTGGAATGTGCAGTCAGCGTGCAGGTAGGCTGGATGCTACTAAATAGTTCATTGATTGCACATGGATCTGTGATGTAAGGAGATGGGGTCTGGTCAGAAGAGGTGAGTCCTGATATTGAAGAGGTTCTACCACAGTGCAGCCTTCCCACAGTCCCAGTTCAACTTCCCTGATCTCCAGTCCCTCCTTGGACACCTGATAGAGGAATTCCTCCACCACAGGCCACTTGTTCCTGTGTATATGGTAGGTTCTAAGCAGCTGCTGCAAGGAAGCAGAATGCCACCTTGTCAGTGAATACCACACATTTCCCCTTGTGATCACCACTGGATGGGACCACAGGGGTTCATCACTGGATACCACCATCTGATACTTTACTTAGACCACTGTCTGAGGAGCTGTGAGGGAGTTTGCTTAAACCATAAATGCCAATCAGGACAACAAGGAATTAGTTTTACTTGCCATAACCATAAGCTATAGGCCACACACAACACAGCACACTAGTTGAGAGACACAGCTCTCAGCAAGAGTGGCGAGCCTGTTCTCCACTATTTTAGAGAGCTGACAGCTACAGGTGCCCAAATAATTCAGTTCTGGCAAGCGGAAACCCAGTTAAGTTGCCCAAGGGTAGAAGTAGTTTAGGAAACATCTTTGTTTTCCTAATAAAAGAGGATATTCTTGGTACCAATGCTTCTCCTATGCTTTCTGCACTGACTAGGAATGTACTCTAGAGCTTCAACAGTGATTTTGTGACCTGGAGGAGCGAGTAACAGTGACAACACCACAGAGCTGCTGGTAGTGAAATCATCAAGTATCTGGACTAACGCCAAAGCCTCTATCTCCAGATTTCTTACTATACCAAAAAAAAATATATAAATAAACCTATAGTCAAGCCACTAGACATTAAATTGTCTGTTGTTTGTGTTCAAATTATGTGTTCCTCACACATTATTATTACCATCTACCTAAGGACACATAACATCCTAATAAAGATGTTAGGCTCCTTTATTTACTCATTAAAGTATTCCTTAGGATTTCTTTCATTCCTGAATAAGTATAAAACTAGTTTCAAAAACATTTCTTAAGAAGAATAACTTAATTTTACTTGATACCTATGAAGAATGTCTGCACGGATATTCTACTATACACACTGCTTTTCCGTCTGTTCCACACATTCTCTTTACTATGACAAGACCCTGATGCGTGGAATGACAGTGAGCTGTGTCTCCTTTGGTGGACTGAGCAACAATACATCTACTGTCCTCTATCAGTGGGTACAGACTCAGGGTTGAAGAAGGTCAAGGAGTTTCTTATGATAGCCATGGGAGTAGTGCACTGGTTAGACCTCTACTAGTTGACAGAAACCCATTTAAATTACCTAAAGAAAAAAGACACTTATGAGAAGGACACTGGACTATCTTATGGTAAAACCATGCTATGAAAAGAACTGTTTCAAACCATTAAGCTGCTTAAACAGAAAATTATTGTTTGCAGAGCTTTCTTTCTGTCTCTGGCTTTTGTGCTTGCCATGTTGACTTTCTCTGGCTACAGAATGAATTCCCTTGCTTGGCAGAAACAGCTTCTATAACTCCGGAGCTTTTACTTTTTGAAAATTTTTGTTGGTACTGAGGATCAAACTCATGACCTCGCGCCTCCCAGGCAGGCGCTTATGCTGCTGAGCTAAATCCCTGGCTTTACTTATTTTTGACACAGTTACCAAAGAAAGACCCTAACTCTCTAGGTCCCCTAACCAATGTCCCCATCGCTGGTTCTCATTGCTTCATTGTGACCTAAAAGCAGACTCTAAGAACCTATGGTCAGAAACAGGGCCACGGGATCTCCTGCAGGAGCTGGATGGGTGGAGCTGGGAAGACACATTCTCCAGAGCAGGAAATGGCAGAGGGGATGAAGACAGCTCTATACAGAGCCACCACAGACACTGTTTCCATGTCAACCTGAGTATGTCAGTGCCCACAAGGGAGGTGCATAAGGAACAGAGATGAGTGTTGGGTTGAAATCAATAGGCAATTTGTCATTAAAATACAGAACCATTAATTCTTACTCTAGGTTGTTACATTTTTTTAACAGATTCTTGTTCTGTTTTCTTGTAGAAGTATGCCTTTCTTTGAGTCTTGTTGAGGATAAATGTGCTCTTATTATAAAGACTTTAATACATTTACCAGAATACCTGGAGGAGTTTTGGGGAGGCCAGTATTTCCTAACCTTACCTAGAGAGATACTATTCCAATATCCTTCAAACACAAATGCTTTGATTACTTAGAGATTGTATGAAAAATACAGCAATGATCTTTCTTGGAAAATGTATGTGCAATATTAGTTCAAAATTAGAGAGTGAAAAATCATCAGAATCATGACAAAATATAATTTTACTCTTGCTGATGGTTCAGTCTTATATTTTGGATAGGGAAGCCTATAAACTGAGCCATAAAAATCATAAAATTCTTTAGCTTTTTAAGATTACTTTGACATAATCTTGAATAAATATTCTCTTTGCTTTGATTCCAAACTTTCAATTAAAAAAATTTATCATTTATTCATTCAGTAAACACTTGTTACCATCTTCTATATGCCGGAGTTTGTGTCAGTCTTTCCACAGTACTTTGATCTCTTGGTACGTTTTAAGGGTAAGTGACTAGATTTGTATGAGGTAGTTTTAAAGACACCAACTATTTTCCTTTAGCTATTGCTTTCTCCTCATTCCGCTTTTCAAAATCCTATTCTGCCTCCAAAAGTAGGAGATTTGAATATCAGAAACTCTGACTCCCCAGACAGAGCTGATGGGGTTGGGGAGAAACACTTGGCCTGATGGTCTATCAGATTCTTTGTCCTGGGGAACTGGAATAAAAAGATGGAGATATCGTGTGTTGGTGATGGTTGCTTGAATTGAAAGACTACAGATATTCTGACAAGTAAAACTATCATTTTGGAGCAGAAATGATGAGCCCACACAGAAGCAATTGAGTGAATATAGAAACCACTTCACACACAGAGAACCAGACATAAAGCAGAACAAGAACCCATGTGGCCTCAGAGACAGATAAGCCAAAGAGAATGGCCACTGAATGACTTTCCAGAGGTCTCCTTATAAGTTCTTAGTACCTGGTTGGGCTCCATGAACTACCTTTTACACCCTTATAAAAAGTCTATTACTTGATCCTCCACCCACTTTTTGAGACAATAATCTCACTATGTGAGCAAGGCCGGTCTTGAACTCACTATATAGGCCAAGCTAGCCTCAAACTCACAATTCTCCTGCCCAGGTGCTAGGATTATAGGTATGTACCAGTGCACCTGGTTCAAGGGGTCTTCTCTCTCTAAGCAAATCCACTCAGTCTATGAGTTCAACCAATAAAGATCAAAGCTGGAAAGCCAGATATAAGTAGAGTATGTTCCATTTAGAATAACTCACATACAATCACGGTGGATTGTGTAACCAATTTTAGAGATTCAGAACAAGTTTCTTCTTACAAAACAACTTAGGAATAAGCATGTTATTAATGAACTAGGGTCTGCCTATGTGATTCATTTAAGGAGCATGTAGGCAGTTCTTCTGAGAATGCACAAGGAGCAAGAGAGTCTGTGTTATAACATTGGTGTAAAAAAATCGGAAGATTGCTGACAGCTGCTATGATTCCACTTTCCATGGGTCCAAGGAAATTCAATGCGAATGAAGACAAGATGAAACTCAGTGGTTACTAGGAGCTTCATGGATTTATTTCCATGTTCAAATATAACCACTTTCAATAGTAGTATTATTTTGCTGTGTGTAGCAGACAATATTTTTCAGATGTTATACTTTTTTCAGATGTATTTTTCAGATGTTATACTTTTTTCATCCTTTTAGCCATTTCAAACAAGCATCTTCAATTGCCAAAAGGAAGTAACTTCTGAAGAGGCTCCACATTTTTATGATTTCATAACAAACATTCAGTCACGTATCATTTAACAATGGGCATATGTTCTGGAACCATGTCATTAGCTGATTTCATTGTTGTAAGAATGCTATAGAGTGTACTCAAACAACGATGACTACAACATCACAATACAATATTATGGGGCCACTATTATATGCGTGGTCTCTTTTGGACCAAATGTTACACAGTATGCACATAGGTTCTAAAACAAAAGACAAATTGATTTGATAAAAACTTCTTTTGTTGGGTACAAAAAAATGATCTAAGAATCAACCAATAACTAACCACAGTAGCAAATGTAAGATGGGAGAACATTACGAAGATCCAGAGACATACAGAAATGAAAAGTTGGACAGAGATTAGAGCTGTCTACACTCATAGTATACATGTGAGATCATAACATTTTTTGTAGCTAATATTAATGGCTTTTGAGATTGCAAATGAGTGTGGAATGGTCATTAGAAAGACTCTCAGGAATTATGAGGATACTGAATGATTTAAATGCAAATGTAACAGATGGGATTGCATTAGAAAGGCACTCATTTCCTCCAAATTGTACTTTCTCTCCCAATTTTAAATAGTCTGTGCCTCTGTAAGGCTGTGTCAGATGATGTGTCCTGCAACTTTGTTGTAAAATATGGCTGCTCTGGCCACAGGACCAGGTGGATGGGCTGCATTATTTCTAGAACAAGAAGGAGGTCAGAGAGGAAGGGGCAGGCAGGTCATCTGCCCGCATAGGTTTATTATGTACCTATTGTGTGTTAACTCTTTAAGGTTTTGAGTCATAAGGTTAAATAAAATTGAAAATGTCTTTGTTCTTCTGGAGCTCACACTTTACTTGGAGGGGGAGTCAGATCACAAAAGTAACAACTAAATATAAATCAGGTTAGATGATGGTAAATGCTATAGAAAAGAGTCTGCTAAAGGTGAGGTGATTTTGGACACAATCTGACTTCCATGTTTTCAAGGTTCCTCCTGGCTACCATTAGATTATCCCATTGCTCTAGGTGAGAGATGTGGATGGGATGGCTTGGACAGGACCTAACAGTAAAATTGGTGCTAAATGACAGCTGGATTCTGATTTTGCTATGGATCAGATCTTGAGTGTAGGAGAAAAGGGAAAGAGGGGAATGAGGGGGGAAAAGGGATAAAAGCTAGAAGAGATAGGAATTGAGGGAGCTATCTAGAAGAAAATATCAAGGACTTTAAACTCTTAGCACTTCTCAAGAGGACAAGCCATGAACTCTAGGATTTGATCACCCAAGTAACTGCCATGTGATTCTAGATATTACTGGCATGTGAATTTAGGAACCATTCAGATCTGCAAATCCCAGAACCCCTTACAGAGGAACTGTGAGGCCAACCCATTGTACGTGTGAGACCAGCACCTCAGCTGGGATGTTACATGGGTGAGGTATGGGACTTAGTGATGATCTAGAAAGGAGAAAAATGTTATCCCCTTTTCCTTCTAGGTAAGGGTGATCCAGAGAGAATAAGATCTGCTTTACAAGCTATGATGAGATTGTGCAGAATAGATGTCGATATCCCCAACCCCATGCTTCATCACACACAGGTCACGTATATTGTTTGCATTTGAGTGCTTTATTATATTGGAATTGCAGTGATATTAACATTTGTACAAATGCACAAAATCTTGTCTCTTCTTGCTAGAAAGAGATGTAAAAATCTGACCTAGTCGAACAGTCTTAATGAACTCACCGTCCATTGGCAACTGTAAATGTGTTCACAATGCAACAAAAAGCTTAACATTAAAATTAAACATATTAAATGCTGCAGCAAATATTTACATGTATGTACCCCCAATTTTTCTCCTTCCAATAGGAAGGTGGTTGCTTTACAAATAGACAAACAAACACAGATGCTTTGCTGTTTATACACTGACAAACAACCCCAAGTCCAGAACTTAAAGTGACAGCACCTTTTTTTTTTTTTTTTGGGACTTCCTTAGTCAACCCTTACTTTACACAGTGCTAAACTTTTTTCTCAATTATAGTTTTTGGACAATATTTATATTACAATTGTCCTAGAACATTGCATCTGAACAAAGCCTTTTTTTTTCCTGGGCCTTTTCAGAAGATTCCCCAACCCTCTGTTCTCTCCAGGGAGGATACTTCGAACTTTGGTCCCAGACAATCTTCAAAGGCAGCCCTCCTCTCTCTGGGAGGCAGGTGGGGCTTAGTGGAGTTTAGAAGAAAAGCGGTGAGCAGGTCTTGTCTACTGGCTGGTTGGCTGCGAAGGGTTCTTTCTCTTAAACCCCTGTCTTTGGGGACCACTGATACCTTTCCTTGTCCCTTGCAGTATTAGTAGCATCAGCAATTCCAGAGAAGGAAACTAGAATCTAATAAGCTTATTGTGCTGAAGATTTTAATGATGTATTTAAAGATAATTTATTCAGATTCCACATTCTCAGTCCTGAGGCTAAATGATTTTATCTTCAAAAAAATCTATGGAGTTCTATCATATAAAGCTGGATGTAAGAAAGCATTCAATGGCTTAGGAAGAACTTTCTAGATCTTGGCCTCTAATGAGCTAGATGTTTTAAAGTTGATCTGAATATAGTAGTTGATAATTATTGATTTCTTTCTGATGATAAGCTTGGAAAGGTATCAGAGTGTTGCTTAAGAGTACTCATCTGTTAACAATTGTTGGCAATTTGGCTTTACCCCTTTCTTCAGCTTTGCTTAAATATTCTTTTTTTCAAAAAATAGACTATTTATAAGGAAAAAAATATAAACACTCTTTAAACAATTTGGCTACAAGCATTACATCACTGAAAAACTCCACAAGAGATATTAAAATATTTTGAAATGGGCATACAATTTTTCATTTTCACAACATGATAAGCTAGGGATTTTTTTGTTGTTGTTTTTTGTTTTTGTAAATGTCTCCATGTGTTTGTTTTGGTGCTGGGTTTTATTTCTAAGTTTATTGCTCCTGTGTCTTCTTATCCTTCTTTAGTCTATAATTGTAAAATAGAGGTGCTGTCCCTAATCATGTTACAAGGCCACATTGTATTTTTGAGACCTAGAAATAAAACTAATAGGGCCACTGGTATGTCAGCAGCCTCAGAGAGACTGCGGTTAGGACAACTGTCCAACGTGCACCATGATGCACAAAAGAGTAAGTCTCCTGGCTTATTCAGGACACTTTGGTTTGGAGGATGAGATAGAAAATTCTGACATGTAGCTTAGCTGCTGCCTCACATCTGTTGCATAATATAACATTTTTAACAAACATGCTATGAACAAGGGGATAAAGAGTATAAACCATATAGTATACTGGCTCTTCTTGGCATTCTTGTAGCAAGCTTCACCTAGGCTGATATGAGAAACACGTCTTAGCTATGCTACTCATGAATGCACACGAATGTACCTGGTGCAAATATTCTGTAAAGTATTTTAAATGACGCAGCTCAAAGCCTTACAGGAAGGGTGGAGGAACAAGAGGGGGGCAAAGGCAAGTTTAAGGACAGGAAATAGATTAGAAAGAGAACAAGGCAAAAAGGGATCAAAAAAGCTAAAGTGCAATTTTAAAATATAAATTATTTTCAAAGCAGAAAAGAGATCCTAGATTGCTATGGTTCACATAGGCACAGTTTTATTCAAATTGAAATGGGTTATTTCTTTTCCCTTCTCCAGTATACTGCATAATGGAGCTTGAATGGCTTAAAGCTACTGCATATTGTTGGGAAGGAACTAGAAGCTCTGAGGAAGCTGGTAGTGCAAGGCCTTCTAGGAAATTGAGGTGGGGTAGACTGAAGCAGAGATGAAGTTGATTTTAAAGTTTTATAAAAAAGCTGTTCCAGTTATAATTACTGATTCCCTTTAGCTGAACTCTGCTTCCTAAATAAAAGAGCTTACTTTAAAAATGAAAAGAAGAAATCCATGTTTAAAAAAACTGTTTAGAATGCAGATTAAAAATAACTCACAGAGCAATAAAAATCCTTGAAATGTCTATGCACAGAGATCTAAGCAACCATTTCCACCAAATGATGGAGAACAGCCATCTGAAACCCTGAAAAATGAAAAAACACACTACTAGAGTAGTTTATTATGGACTAATTTAAAAAAAAAAAACAAGTAGAACCTACAGAAGAATACTGTTCAAATGGAATGTTTAAAAATAACATTTATTAATAAATATCTTATAAAATTCTAAATTAATAGATTCCTGTTCAAATTTTGCTTTGGTCCTTGAATTCCATTGTACACATACATACATACATATATATTTTCTTAGATGGTTTTATTAACCAGAAAGAAACACATTCTATCCTAACTGGGTGACTAGTTTTATAGCAATTATTAATGCTTAAAACCCCCCAGCCAAAAGCTGGTCTTTTACTGTAGCTGGTTTAAGATTTTAATGGCAAACTCATCTAACTCACTAAGCTTTACTTAAATGACAGGCAACAACCACCTGAAAATTCACCACTGACACCTCACTCTCAGAATACGCGCTCTGTTTAATTTCATTGATCAGGTAGGCTCTGAAGAGCATGTGCTCCAAGTAAGTCCCCCTTTTTATTATGGCGTATACCTTCATAGCCCACACGCTGCTCATCTACCATGAGTTGTATTAAGAAGATGACTTGCATACATTGACGTAAGGGTAGGAGCAGTGTGAGTAGGAGTGCAAAAGGAAAACATCTGACTTAACACCTAGTTCTGAAATTAGTACATTCCTCCATGACTGGATTTTTCATTATACCTGTGGCATCATGGATTGGGAAATGTGTCAAAGAGAATAATTAAGATGCAGACACCTCCATTTAGGTGAGCATTCACCTGGCTGAAATGCTCTCAGGTATACTACTTATGTTGTTGGCTCACAGCACATTAGGCAGGGGAAGCACTGTTTAAGTTCCCAGCAGGCTGGCAGTGACTTCAGAGGCAGATCTTGCCAATAAAGAAAGCCACACAGATACAGAAAGCCACACATGGGGATAGGAAGTGCCTGCGGGACCTTCCCTCCTAAGCACTAGGGCTCCCAAGGTCATAACCACTGGTTTTCGAAAGTATGCATTGAGTGGGAGAGGAGAAGGGCTTTAAAGATGTTCTCCAAGACTGGTCAAAAGTATAGGTCAAGAAGTATAGGAGGTAATTTTGAGCAGATCTTGTGACCTAGACCCTTAGGTGAAACCCTTAATATTGATAGGTCAAGTGTTGGACTTGATTATAGAATCTTCCTGTTTGGTATTTTCAAGACAACCAGCTGGCACCTTTCATTTACTGTATTTCCATACTGTGAATGAACATACCTAAAGGTCCTGAGTATAACAAAAAGGCAGTTTCTTCTAATTATATATGTTGAGGGAGTTTGCTAGTGTGTGTGGTTGGTTTGCCTACTTAGCATAAAAAACAGACATAGCTGAGCTATAAATAATGCACATCAGTCAAACTGTCGAGTTGCTGAATTAAGAAAACTCGGGCAAGTTCTTAACTGCAAAGGCTTTCAGGTTAACAACTAAATATTTCAATCAAGAAGTGAAAGAGTAGTAAACTAAATCATAATTTCTGTGAGTTTTAGTGAAAGTTCACTCCCTGTACAGTCTGATATTACTAGTAGATTTTTAAAACTTCTCTTACATTAAGTGCTATGCATGCAGTAAAGTTTTTGTTTACTTAAAGCAAAACATAAGATAAAAATAAAATGAAAAACTCAATCTCTTCAATTTTTTTTTTCATTTTTGGGGTCTCCGGGGACACACAAATAGTCCTAGGAAGAAATTCTGACATACTTATTTTTGATTTTAAAACAGACACAAACATTAATTTCTTTTCAAAGTGAAGTCTTAAACATTTCTTAGGAAGCCCATTAGGTTAAACCATTCTGTCACTGCCAGAATTGGAAAAAAAAAAAAAAACCCTATTAACTCAGTACTTAAAAATACTTGAAAATGATATGTTTATCTTAATATAATAGAAAATCTTTTTGATTTGTCTTTTTTCTATTTTTTCCCTCCATTTTTACATTTGTTTTGATCCTTAGACCATATACGCATGTCCTAAATTTTACTGAACACTCAAAAGTCATCTTTTGAAAGCACTGCATACATAGAAAGATTGTTGCTAAATACTGATTTAAAAGTAAGTTATTAGATAAAACTGAAACTAGTTATAAAATCATGCTTCATGGCTCTCATATTTTCTTTTTTTTTCCCTCCAAAATAGATTCTTATACTATAGTGAGAGAAAAAAAAAAAAAAACACATCCTTCCCTTTTCTGAACTCTTATAAAAGCAACCCAGTTTGTAAAATACTGTTCTTTGAAAACCCATAAACACTTACACACCCGCACACACACGCAGGCACACATGTTAGAAGGTCAAGCATTCAAATGGAGATGAAACCAGCACCTGCCTAGACCGCTAGAGAGAAACATTAGCCCCTATTATGTATGAAAAACAATATTAAAACCTTAGCACAGTAGGATGGCTTGTTTCAAGGAGGCACGACTGTGGTTTGGGTCCTATCTGCTTTTTATAATGTGCAAGCCCATGTTAACTTGCTGAAAATATAAATCAAAATTATTCAGAAGAGTGGAGTAGCCTGTGCCACATCCATGGGATTCCGCCAGCAGCCAAAGAGCACTGTACTGTTCTGGGGGCTGAGAGCGCCCTACAGGAACACTGGGCTTGCTTTTTCTCTTTGTTTCTCTAGGAGTCGGTCTGCTTTCACCCACCAGAACAGCAGAGCTGGTTCCATAGGCTTAAGGAAAAAAAAAAAAATAAATCTTAGGCTATTAGCAGCTGATGACTGAACAATGTAATCTGTGTAGTGAATAGAGCCCTTCTGAATTATTATATAGTACATGGATTTTCAACATTATAGATAGGCTATATAAAACCAGTTGGAACTTAAGGGTGTGATGTTACAGCCCCGCATCATAATTTGGACTTTCACAATCGGGGCTTACAAAGCTCCCTGCCCTGGTGTCTCCACAGCTGGCACTCAACAGTGCTTCACCTATAACTAAACCACTTTTTATTTGCTCTGATTATTAAAAACATTAAATCAGGCACACTAAACATCTCCTGGTTACTATTTTGTGAAAAGCAAGAGTTGAATGAACTCCAGCTGTGGGTTACAGGCAAGTGAAGCAATGGCTAGATCTGCATTTCTTGAGGTTTGTTTTTCTTTTCTTTTAACATTATTTTCTTCTTCACATGCAGTGCTAAAGGGGGTGGAGCAGAAGATAGTTCAAATGAAGAGGAAACAGGGAGTCCAAGATACAAAATGGGAATGGAGAGGAAAACTGGACATTTGAACAAGTGCACAAAGAGGAGGAGAGTGGTGAGATGCTTGGTGTTTTTATTAGGACACTGATGGATCTTATAATTTTAGAGAAAAAAGTCATTGGAAAGGCTGTGGATTTGGGATTCTGGTGACATCACAGCACAAACTCAACATGAGTTTTGACGTCATCAGATTTCCTACCCAGTTATCTTGGATCCGGCTCACTTGACATCTAGGTATGCCTCATTTTGGCTAAAAGCTGTGGTTTAACAAGATTCATTATTTCAGGCAAAGGGTTGGACTGATAAGAGTGAAACCATGGCTATATACAGAAAATGTTCTGTTTATAAACAAGTAATTGGTACCAGAAAATTGGAGGAAAGCACCAAAGCATTTCCCAAGCTGATAGATATTAATTGCATAACTCCCTTTTTTCTTATATAACTAAGTATAAAAGACAACATTTTCCATAGTAACTATAAAAATGAAAGCCAGTCTTTGAAGGGCTGAGGCGTCTTCCAGGTCTGAGTGAATTTTAAAAATGCCCTTAAGAGAAAGGATGCATGATATGCTACAACTCTTCTTGGAGGCAAGGTTTGACCCGTGAACTTTAAAGAATAGGATTCAGGTCTGTTCTGTGAGTAGTGAGCTGGCTGAGGGTGGAGCTTCCTACGACCTCGCTGACCGCTGAGGAAGTAGTGATGGTGTTATGCTGGATGACTTGCTGCTGTGAGCAAGCTGGGACAGGACTTGCAGGAGGGCTACTCTCTGGACCTAGGAGAAAACACATATGCACACCAATGTAGCTCTTTCTTGTGTGGGCTTGTAAACTCCTCAGAAAAAACAAATCAGCATTAGACATTTGCTTGACATAGCAGAGTTTCACACATTGTCTTCTGGATGTTAATTCCAAAACTTCATTTTAATCTGTAGTCACAAGGCTATGCCTTTCAGGTTTATAGTTTTGAGCAAAGCCATGCTTTGTACATCAGCAGGATGATTAGATGTGTTTGGTCTTGGTATGTGAACTTCCCATCTTGTGTTTTCAGATAGCCATCCATACATCAAATGTGGAAAAATACTCACATGTGATGGGAGAATCTGAGTTGCTCAATCTAAAAAATTATTTGAAAATAAATTGACCTTCAGCCATGAATCACTGCTCCATCCACCATCCCCTGTTCAACTCACATTTAACTTATTGACATTCTAGATGCAGAAATTGCATTCTGGTCCACTTTACTTACTGGTAAACTGAGAACAGGTCACCGGAAAGTACTACACAGTTTATCCCAAGGCACTGGAAGTGATTCATTCAGTGCCTGCTTCCCAGCCCACAGATTTCTCAGGATGATGGATAGGTTACTGGTAATTGCCTACCATCAGACTATTTTCTCCCTGGCTGTAAAACCAGAATTTGGTAGGATTTTTGCAGTATAAAATGCCAGGGAATGTGTAGCCAGGAGCTACCAGGAGAAGGTGAGCATGGTGTTGGGTAGGGGTCAGGAAAGAGGGATCCCCTTGGTAGAAAAGTCTGGCAGTCATTCAAGAATTCCAGTATAAACACATGGAAGCACTATCTAAACTTTACTTTTGCTCTTACAATAAAATTCAATGCAAAATTGGTGGCCAAAAATTAGACGCACAAAAAAAAAATTGAAAAGAGTGACTTACTTAAATATCCTTGTGATTCTTTCTGCATGGCTGTTATTGGGCAGTCTTTATGTGTTAATAACAACTGCTTCAGTTGGGCCACTTCGTTTTTCAACATAGAAACTTCATTCTGGAGAGAGACAAATGAAAGCCATGCTCAAGAAACCAGAGAATACAAAGCCAAAATCTCATGCACTTTCAACAAGGAAAGTGGCAAACTTTCTGTAATGTTCAAATGACATTAAGGATATTATTTAAAGGAGTTCATCTGAAAATTTGTAGCTTCCCTTGAATGTAGCCCTCACATTTACCAAGGCCTTTATAAAGAGATTCAGTGCTAACTCAAGAGCCAAACTCAAGAGTAGAAGTCTAGGTCATACCTGTTAGGTGAAGGCTTCTGAAGCAGGTTATATAAGTGAGAATCTCATTCTCATACTTAATATGTCACCCTAGACAGATCATATAACTACAATAAGCTCCAAAACCTCATTTCTAAGATCAAGTTAGAGACAGTGCAAAATTATTAAATGAGGTAATACATATGAAATATTTAGAACAATGCTTAGTATAGACTAAGCACCCAATAAATTTGAGGAAGGTGAGACACACACTGGGTAGAATTATGTGGCAAGATCAGTGGCTTCCAAGTACGGTACAAAAAAGTTGAATAAACTACCATCAGATTGCCCCAAAATGTTCCATATGGCCCAAAGTGGAGCAAATATATCCTTCTGCTTGCTGCCTACTTACCGGGGTGTGGAACCCTAGGGTGTACATGCTGACCAGATTAACTACTGGCAGGAAGATGACAACCCCAGGAAAATAGAGACAATAAAATTAAGGTCATGATTGGATTCAGTCGACTAGTTTATTAACTAGTTTGAATAATTTCAGTCTCTAATCTCCCTCTCTCTTTCTAAGGTGGTATGGATTCTGCTTTTCTTCCCCTTATTCACATAAGTACCTCAGATTTCTACTTTATATAGTAATTCACGCTCACATCCTTGTATAATAATGTTCTTGGCACTCATTGTCTAGAAATAGAACTGTAGAATAGATAGGCTTGCTTGAAGGTGCTTCCTCTTGATAAAAGTAACTTATAAACATCATGCTATCTAAAATAAGCAGTTCTAAAACTGTGATAAATAATACCCTCTCTCTGGCCAAGGTTCGTTTGTGGCTGGCAGACATTATATTTCCCATGTAGGAAATGTTAGGAAAAATCATGCACACAGTAAAAAGCATTTAATGTTGCTGTCATTAAGTTCAATCTACAATTGCAATATTAACTTGACTTTTCAGGCATGTATTTATCACCTAGAGAAGTAACTATAGGTTTCTAATGGTTACTTAAAAAATGAAAACATGTATTAAAGAATCACTCTCATTTCTAAACTGACTTGGACACTCAATGTAACATTATAAGTAACTGCATACTGAGTAACATTAATAACAAAGTAATAAAAATCTCATATTCAAGAGCTTTTCCCTTTCTCCTACAAACTACAAAATAAAACGTGTATATCTCTGAAATTAACCTTGATGATAAATAAATCATTTAACTGCACAAGAAAATTGCTATTAAACCTGAAAACATTCATGAAGCCAAACTGTTTCTCCTACTTCTCAGTAAGTATGATGCATAAGGGCCCCTGTACCAGCTCAAACTGACCCTTGTCAATTCTGGGGTAAGTGGGACAACTTTATTTATGGGATAATTTATTTTAGCCTCAAACACTAACTCTTTCCTCTCTGAAATTTAAGCTAAATTCAGATAGCCCTTTTTTGTTCCCCCAGTTCCCTCTCCTATTAAAATACTATGTATAAAAGAAAGCCACATTTCGGCCACTGTATGAAAGAAATCTATGGTTAGAAACTACACTCAGAGCTGTGTGTGCATGTGTGTGTGTGAGTGAGTGTGAGTGTATGTAAATGAAACATCATGTTATTTGCATTTGAGCAACAGAAGTAACACTTCCTGAAAGTACCACTCCCAGACTCTGCGCCTTGAGTAGGAGCTTTCAACTATAGACAATGTAGGCAAAGGTTCTTAGAGAATGGAACCAAGTTCCAGTATTTTAGTGAATCCACTCTAGTCTACCCAGACCTAAAAAACAACAAACAAGGAAATTATTAAACCCAAACCCTGTTCTCTTGCTTTTTGTAATTTGAGAAGAAAAAAATAACCCTTGGTGGCCGTCTTGGAGATGGTGAGTTTGGGCTTCACTTCTTCCCATCCTGTATCCTGCACAGTTAGACTCCTGACAGGCAGCATTTGATCTCCAGGCATGAAGCGTTCATTGCTCCTTTTTAAAGAAAAAAACATGGATTCCATTTTCTGGGTTTCTACAGCTGCAAGGAGCACACCCTAAACTATTACACAATAAACCTTTTTCTTCCATAAAACTGGTTTACTATAAAGCAGCATCAACCACAGCTCTGAACAGCATATATGGTGTTCTGGCATATCACCAAAGACCCATGAAAAATATAGTAATGGCATTTTGTGTATGGATAGCAAAATGCTATCAATAAACCAGTATGTTTTAACTATATAGAAACCAAGGTCCTGAGAGTTGTAAAAGTCTGTAAATACATAGGAAGGCAGTGAACATGGTCAAAACTGACCATCACTTAAAATATATATTTATGAATATAGTCATATTTCCTCTGTTTTTGGAATGTAGCCATATTTCTTAATGTAATACGTTAGTCCTTATATTATGTTGTTGAGTTATGGTTAAAATGGCCAATTAATATGATCAGTAGAAAAGAACAATTGGCCTCTTGTTTAGATCACATGCACATTAAATATGAAAGGTCTCAGAATCACAGAAATCTGTGGAGCAGCAGGCAGTAGAAAAAAGGAGCTCTCAGGTAGAGGCAATCAGCTTTGAGGGCGAAGGCATAGCTCTGAGGGCAGAGTGCTTTCTTAGCTTGTACAGGTCCCTGGGATCAATCCTTACGGCGGACTAAAAAAGAGCAAGAGAATAATATCTCCCCAAATTGCTGCATCAAGTATAAAATAAGAGGTTTGGCTTAGTTCCCAAGTTCCTTCCAGACAGCTTCTTATTTTATGATTGTTTTTGTGGGTGTTTGTGTGCCTTCTACTGAAAAAGTTAATTACCTAAGTACTAACGAAGCACTCAACCTTGATTTTTAATCATTAGTTTACCACTTTTGCTATTCTCAGGAATGCTTACATTTTGGATCTTGTATTTCACTGGGAAGCCAGTTTTCAACACCTCTTGTACTTCCAAATCTTGTCAGGGCACAGTCCAAAGCAACACTGATAGTTTCATCTTAGAGCAAACTTTTGTATGTTATCATTTGTCTATGTTGTTGAGAGTCCATGGAAAGTTTGGAGGATTCCATAAGGGTCCTTTGGCTTAAGAAAGGTCAAGAATCACTGCCCTAGTGAAAGGAGAATGTGCTATGTGTTGTTCAGATGTATAATCATTTTAAAGTTTCCATATAGAAAGTGGATGATGTATGAAATGCAGAAATCCTAGGCTGTATTTTAAATAAAAATCCTTTTTAAGGTAATGTAGGTAAAATCACCTTGAATTCATTTTGGAAGAGAACAACCAGATATCAAACATGTCAAAATGCATGAAAGAAATAAAATGTGGCCTGCAAGCCTAGCAGGAAAATAAGAGCCAGAACTTTGGAGGCATTTTCCTACTCTAAATTGTCTTACTGTATATAAAATTCACCTTTTTAAAATTTCCCTTATGCTGTAATAGTTCTAGGTCTTACTATAAAAATACTTTGCAAATGTAAAGTACAAGTAATTTTTGACTCTCTTATTGAAATCAACCCTTCATTTTTTTCATTTTTCTAAGTAAATTTGGGTCTGCTACTCCAGTCAGTTATTTAAATAGAGATCTTAAGAGGAGAGATCCCATTGGATGGATTATTTTTAAACCTGTAAGTTTTCCTAGGGATGAAGTAGCATCCCTATAGAGATATTCAATACTACAATAACATTCTTTAAACATTCTTCTTCTCCTAGAGGTCCCTAACAGCTACATTCACAGTTTTTGGCTTGGAGGATGTCATTTTATTATATTATACACTCACAGTGTTTTTTGGTGTAAGCAATAGTTTGTGCCAAAAAAATAATTATCAAAATGGGCCCTACAATGTCCCCCATTTTGTACATTAGCTGAGCCCAGTTTGGGCTGATTCTGGAACAAAGGACTTTCAATTTGTCAAGCAACAGTTCCCATCTGGCCTATTCTCTTGCCAAGTCCCAGACCTGGGCTCATGTGTCTAAAATTTCAGCAGCAACTGAGACCATGTGTCTTTGCACTAAAAAGAAAAAGCAATTATTTCCACGGGTGACCAGATGATTTCTATATCCTCTACTGAACACAAACGACCTACGGAGTACCACATCAGCAGTGATTTTACTTACTCTCTATAAGAAAAACGATACTGATTCCTTCAGTTTAAGGACTTTATAAATAAAAGGCCACACAGCAGTGGGTTAGCTGGATGGGAGACTTGCCTGAGTCCTCATTCTGCTCCTTACAGGTTGTGTGACATTTGGGAGGACTTCTTGTCTCCCCAAATGTCAGTTCCTCCCTTTATAAAATGTCAGATTGTGTGGCTTCTAATTTTTCCCTAATTCCTATACCTGTGTTGACCTCATGATTTGTTGTGAGACTAGGAAATAAAGTCTGGGGTTTTTATTTTGTTTTCTTAGGTCTGGATTTTCCAATTTGAAACTGGGCAGCCCAACTAGAAGGTTCTGTGTTGGAAGACAACTCAAAAGTGGCAGGTAGCCATCCAGACCTTGGGTATTCCATTTGGCTGGAGTTTGTTTACTCAGCACCTTCCATTTCTGTTTACTTAAAATTTGGCTCACTGAACTAGGCTCAAAAGAGACACCTTTCTCTTCTGACAGAAGTCCAGGGAGAGGGAAAGGGTCATGCAAAGGTAGCAGAATCGGCAGCGTCCTCTCCAGCGTCACAGGGCATGACGCAGAACACTCAACGTCACAGAAAAGACTGATGGTTGTGGCTTCCATCCCTCTAAAGCAAAGCAGTGGTTAAAAAATATCAACATCTTAGTCCTTTCAGAGTTTTTTTTTCCTCTTTCAGTACTTTGTTAATGACCATACATTGGTACTTGCTGCATGCTTTAGGTAGGATTCCCCCATCCCCATCTACCACCCCAGCTTTCCAGGAGCTAGAGTTCTAGTGTCTCTTTTCCTTAGATATTCTTGCTCTAAAACAAGCAATCCTGTAATGTATTAGGATCTAGTAAAGGATAAATTTACCTTATATGTTTCTAGAAAGCAATCATAAATACATACATATCAAGTCATGAACATAGCTAACCTCGAATTCAACCAGCATCTCTGTTTTGCTGGCTTCCTGCTGTGATCTTTTTGTTTCACACTCAAGGATTGCAAGCATGATCCTTGAACATGAAACATGAAGCGATTCTGTAAAGGACTCATTTTAGTCAATACTGGTTCAAATGCATATCGGCTGGCCACTCACAGATCCTTCATGTAAGGCAGTGGCCAATTTTGTATACCACTGTGTTCCTCACCCCAGTCAGGGAACATTTGCTAATATCTAGAGACTTTTTGTTTGCCACAACTCAGGACATGGGGAAAATGTTCTTGACCCCTAGTGGATAAAGGCCAAAGATACAGCTTAGTATCGTACAAAGCGCAGGGCACCAAAGAACACCTGTGTGTTTCCACCAGCCTCCTTCAGCTTTGGAGCCAATTCCTGGAGTTTCCCCACTTCATTTACTGTAGACCCAACCACTGCTGCCATATTTGCTCAGTCCACACAGATCTGAACCTTTATTTACTTAACATGTGTATGCATATTAACTCATCATAAAATTATTTAGCCTTACCAACAATATCAGTGAAACTGCAGGTTTGATGTTCTAATTCCATTTTCAGCACACATCAAAGTATCAATGTGACTCTGAATATTATTATGCTTATCCATGTTCTACCTAAAACCTTTTTACAAACTACCATGACTGCCAGGTTTTAAAAATGGTTTTAAAGGTGTTTAGGTCCAACCATTTCTTTGTGGTTTGAGTCCCTACAGTCACATCCTTGCCAAGTGGTCAGGCAGCCAATTCCCATTCACTGATTCAACAAACAGTTCCTGAGTGTAGGCCATATACAAGAAACAGGGGAGAGAGAGAGAGAGAGGGAGGGAGAGAGAGAGAGAGAGAGTGTGTGTGTGTGTGTGTGTGTGTGGTGTAACAAGGCCCAGTCGAATCTTTTTGTGGCACACAGACCAGGGGAACAGGGAATCATTATATTATTTTCTGCCATATCTGATATATATTTCCCAATTTCTTGCTCCTGTCTGTCACAAAAATTGATGCATTTAGAGGGAAAATGTGAGTACCACAAATTACAAAACTGTACTTTCAGTGGATGCCCTAAGGCCATTTCCACTCACTAGAATGGAAAATTCAGAGGCTTTGGCACCCTAATCTCCTAAGGGTGCATTGAGAACCATGTGGAAGAAGAGATGAAGGGGCCCTATAAACCATGGACGTGGGCAATCTCCCTAATTTATCCATTACCTTTTGCCTCTTGGCCATTCTCTCACATCCAGAAACTACTGAGTTATAACCCACAATTCTTCTACTGTTCTTGGGATGTTTGTGGCATGTTAGTTTAGTTGTTCGTTTTTTTTCCCTCTCAAACACTGCACCCTTTTTTGATGTCACTCCCTCTGAATCGAACCATTTGCATATCGTGAAGGCTGCCAGTGGCCCTAGGTACAGTTGTCCTTCCCTTTTTCTCCAGACAAGCCTTGTTATAAAATGTCCCCGGTTAAGCCACCCACAAAAAGCTAAACCCACGCAAGTACCAAATCTTGCTTTGAAAACTAGATGGAAACATGCCTTTTCTTTCAGAGTACAATAATCAAAAGCCTTCTTTTCTTCCACTAAACAAAAATAGAGATAATTGGGCATAATCCAAAAAAATTCCTCAACCTGGTGGATATAAACAACTGCGTTATACTTGAAGACTGATTCTGTGCCAGGCACCATGCTCACTGCTTTGTAGACATTAGTTCACCTGCTCTACCTAAAAACCCTATCAAGTTATTGTTCCCATTTTATAGATGAGGAAACTGAGAGCCACAGAGGTAAAAAGCAGCAAGTCACTGCTGCCCAGGGTTTGAACCACTGATTTTTTGCTCCTGTGCTCTGGCCCTGGGGCTTAGTTGTGAGGGTCCTCTTTCATAGAGCCTTGTAGGTGGAGTAACTGAAAACTGAATGGATTATTTTGTTTTGTGGAGTGTCCCAGAATTAAGAAGGCTCAATGAACAGTACTGCACCTCCTGTGAGGGCCGGGGAAGTGTGTAGCATGACTGCTAGGTCAACAAGTGCCCGCAGGGCAGGAAATGCCAGCTCTGCACAGGGCCTTGGAGTCATGGGGGAGAGACAGTGGCCGGCACCTGAAGCTGCATGTTTGTCTGGGTGAGTTCTTCTGCTTTCTTTTCCAGTGACATCACCCAGACCTTCCTCTTCTGTCTGCAGCGGGTGGCAGCTGCCCGGTTCCGTTCCAGAAATTTCCGCCGCCTCTCGTCGGGATCCTCATCCACCACCCTCCGCCGGCGCCCCCCTGTGGGCTGGGGCGGCTGTATTGTCTGGGTTGGCTGCATCTGTTGTGTGGCTGGTGAAACCTGTGGGCGCAGAGAGGGAGGATTTGATGGGCACAAGGAGGACACGTGGGATACGGGAAGAAACCCCAGCTAGGGTTAAAATGCAAAGCACAGGAAGCCAGCTGTGTTGGTTAGCATCAGACGTGTCTTCCGTGAATGAAGTAAACAATGAAATCACATTCACGTCAGGAAAGAAAAAGCATCGGTGAGCTATAAAGTCTATGCTGTTATGGCCAGGCATAGGAATGGCCATGAAAAGGTGACCCCTGGTTTTTTCCCTAAGAAGCATTTAGCTGAATTGTGGTGGAGGCCACATTATTTTTGCTCCTTAGGGTGTTAAAAAACATTAAAGTAGTTAGTGCATGGACTGGGTTGAAAACAAGCTAGGATTATTATTATCACAATACTGATCTGCCATTTGCAGAAAACCTCTGGACAGGCTGTGGGCTCCTTGCCTTCAAATGATGGCAAAATGATACCCCTAGAGCGTTATCTGGAGATGTCTCCACTGGGTCCTGCGGAAGGCACCCTGTGACCTCTGGAAGGCAGCTGAAATCTTGTTTTCATTACTTCCCAGTGGCTAGTGCAGAGGACAGGCTGGACCTGCAGACTCCGGATGGGTCGGTCTGCTCCTGGGTTGGGTCTTTGAACACAGGTGATTGACAGTGCGCTGGGTCGCACGCACTCTTGCACGTGTGAGATAGTGAGGAGTGGGAGCGTGTTACTGTGTATCTACATTACAAGGAAATCCTAGGAGTGGCAAGGCACTTTATTAAAAGTTTTACTATGGTTATAGACTCCTTGTAAGGTCTGTGTGGGACTCAGCAACATCTAAGGGTTTGGAGACCCCCACACATGCAGCTTTATTCCTCTCCATGAGGCAGACACACAGCACCTTGTGAAATTTCTATGACTGACTCTTTATATGTCTGGACACCTAATGCTTTCCTTAACGCACTTCACTCCTTCCTCCTTCTTCTTGCTCAATAAAGGGTGGCTCCCCCCACCCCCATTTCTCAGTCACTCAGGTTTATGGCTGTAATACCTATAAAGCTGTTTTACAAGAGACATTTAACCTGCAGAAATAACAGGCAAAAAGTTTTTTAAATAAAGCCCCACCACCTTTTCTACCCCATTCTAACCCTAGGATTGAAATCAATCAGAATGACTGTAATTGCGCTAATAATGGCCATGGGTCGACATCAGCTCACTGCTGGTCATATATTTCCATCTTATGCTCTCAAACCTTCTATGACTAGCTGTAAAAGAATCAGGCTCAGGAGTAAGGTTGAACAGCATCTCGGTAGTTTTATCTCAAAGACATTTCTGATACTCTTTACTAGTAATTTCTTTCCTCCTGGTCACAGAGGAATAACGAAATAAATTAATTGTCTAAGGTCCTACTCACCAGAGTGGCTGCTGATGACATAGTCCTTGTTATTGACAAAGATGTAGCACTTGTCATTTCAGATGCTAACTCCTGAGCTAACTCCTGCAAAGCCAAGCATTAGGAGAGAATGTGCTAAGTGCTGAACTATTTTTGCCTTTTCTGTTGCCGTTGTCAATTAGTGATCTCTTACTATCAGCTCTAGAAACAATTCTCAATTAGGCAAAGCTGGGTTTTGATCTTTGTTGCAGGACCCTTTCTTTCAGTACTGCATCCTTCTACCCTAATTTTAATCAACTGTTAACTGGTGGTGCTTTTCTGGTCCCTTCAACCAAAGGGCCAAGCAATGGTGGTTTCAGGTAAAGTGCAGCTTCAGTGGTAAAGGAGTGGGGTCAGGAGAAATTCCTGGTGGCCATGAAGTAACACCAGGACTTTGAGCTCAGAGTTTTTCTTATATGCAGAGCTCTCAGCTTCTTCTTATATGCAGAAAAATCACAAGAAACCAGGGAAAACTTCAAATGCAACCCTAAAGTCAGAATTTATGTTACTAGCAATTATGGTTACTTATCATTTTATGTCTAGAATGGATTTCTCTTAGCAGAGATGCTCCAAAAGTTTTGATCAATGTGGTGGCACATACCTATAATCCCAGATGACTGGGAGGCTGAGAGGAGGGTCACAAGTGTGACACTAGCTTTGTGATACCCTGCCTCAAAATAATACAAAAGCCTGGAGGTCATCGGTAGAGCTCCCCTGGGCCCAATCTACACTACAAAGTTTTGATTTTGAAAAGATTGAATCTATCCCAAATCATCTTTGAATCTCACAATTATAAGACTCTCAAGGAGTCAGTCTTTCTGTTATTTAGCTAATCATGTGATTAAGGCAATAGTAATCAGTAATTGACATAATTTAAGAATGGTATCTTAGAACATTGTCTAAATGACCCTGTTCAAATGTTATCAGCACCAACTTAGATGCTTCTGTTCAAGATAGATAAAAGCAACAGCTGGTGCAGCTAATTATAATTGCAATTAACTAATTGGATATACAATTGGCTACGTACAGACTTGAAACAGAGGGCAACTGGCTAATGGGTACTTAGCTAATGAATGGTTCTTATACTGAAGAACTGTTAAACTTGCCTGTGAAATAACTTGTTCACAAAAGCAAGTAAATTTGGATGTTCTCTTTTTCCTTAAAAAACAAGTACATATTTGTCTATCTTTGACCTGGTAGCTTCCTGTCTCCCCTTTTCTTTTAGATTTTTGAGACAGCATCTTGCTTTGTAGTTCAGGCTGGACTTGAACTCATTATATAGCCTAGGCTGACCTTGAACTCACAGCAATACTCCTGCCTCAGCTTCCCAAGTGCTGGGATTACAGGCATGCATGTCTCTGCATGACCCTCTCTCCCCTTTTCATATGTATCCTATGGGAGTAAAAATGTCCTGCGGATAGCATTTTCATGCTAAGTTGCTTGCTAAATTTCTTAGAATTATTTTGGTTTAAAATTAAGCATGGCTATCATGTTTTGAAAACTTTTATAAAGATCCTCTTATTTAATACTCATAAGGGCCCCCACTTAACAGACTGGAAAACTGAGGTTTGCGAGGTAAATCATCTCTGCCCACGATCATACAGCCATTCAAGTTTTCTCACTCTACAGATCTGGACCTCTGTAGAAGTCTAAGGAACAGAAGAGAATTGCTTGCGGCTGACCCACTTTTGTCCACAGCTGTCCAGGCTTGATGTAGGTTAAGAGAGAGGTTTCAAGAGCTTAAAATGCTGCCTGATGTGAGGGCTTGTTTCCAGATGCAGATGGAGGAGACAGTGAATTAAGTGTTGCTTGGTGGTTCCCAGCTTCTGCCCCCATTCTGACCCAACTGGTTGGGATCTGGCGTTGTGGACTGAAGGAGGTCACCCAGTTGGAGGATCCACCGCATCTAGGGCGAGCTGTGCTGTTGGATATGCTGTTCATCTGCTCACCAAAACCCACCCCTGTACACGGACGCGTCTCAGCTTGGGTGACGTAATGTCTGCCTGGTCCCCCAACTCTCTCTGAGTCTAGTCTAAATGCTGGCTTGCTTTCTAGCCACTCCTGGTGACTCTCCACCCCTGGGATTTGGCCTTTCTCTTGGTCTGATCGTCGACAGAGCTTGGCTCTCTCTGCTTCCTCCAACGCATTTCTCATTCAGTGGGTGAGTCACTTCTCCTCACCATTTGCAAAGCACCTTACGCCCTAACATCCATCACTGAACATATTTGCACGAATTGCTGCTCTCCAGATTTTAGCATCTATCTTACCTAGAGGGTTGCCCACTGTATTTAACTTCCACAATGCAAGTGTAAAAACTGAGTCTGTATGTTTTAAAGCACAGGACCAAGAACCAGGGTTAGAATGAACTTATTCTTCTCATTTCTTTTCACATCTTGCATCACTAACTTAAATTCTTCCTCATGCTCACATTGTTATTACTTCTTTTAGGACTAACTTTGTAACACCGAATATAAACATGGGGAGCTCAGAGTTTATATCTGTCCCCAGAGACTAGACCTGAGATTTATTGTATTGTTTATAGAAATTATGATCTGGTAATATCTGTTGGGGCACTATCACCTCCTAAGAAACAAATAGAGCTTCCAAGAACATTTGATAGAACCCCTAGGTCATCAAACAAGCTTCTGCAGGTGACCCCAGCCTTTGTGCTTGCAGAGTTAATGAGAATGAGAAAGGGGAAAGAGATTGAGGGCAGGTCTACCTGTGCTTGGCTGCCGGTGTGCAGGGGTGGGTGTGGCGAGGTCTGATGATGTGCTGGGTGGGCATGGAGGTGGGAATGAGAATGATGATGTGGATGGCTCTGCTGGTGATGGGGCTGAGGGTGAGGGTGGTGTGCTGGGTGCTGGTGCTGGTGTGGGTAGGGGTGGTGAGGTGGCAGCGTCTGGTGCTGATGTGGGTGTGAGTGCATATGATGGTGCGGCGTCTGGTCCTGCCGGGAGCCCATCATCTCCATCATGTGTCCCATGGTGTTCATATTCCCATTGGACATGGCAGCAGGATGATGAGTCAACGCGGCCTTCAACCTCTGAAACAGAATAAGACAATAGGGGACAAGTGAGGTCACTCTGGCACACCATAGGGATTTTGAAGCAAAAGGAGGAATATTCTCAGGTCTACAGTATTTCATGGTACTATTGTTAACATGAGCTACAGATAACAGGATAGCTTTTGTATCAGTTTCGTATTTTCTTATCTACTGTGATAAGTAGGAGGGGCAATATCAGTCATCCCTAAACCATCACAGTGACTGCATCAGAGGTTGACGCAGGCATGGTAGCACTTACTTGTAATCCTAGCTAACCTGGTTTGCAGCTTTGAGCCTAACCTGTGCAATTCAGGGAGCCTCTGTCTTAAGCGAAATAAAAATAAAATCAGAAGCATTGGAGCACCTTTTAAAAGGCTGCTGAGTTCTCCCTCGGCTCAATCCCTCAATCCCCAGCAGTGTGTGTTAACATGAATTAAATATTCCACTAAAAGGTATTTCTTGCCATTCAATCATTCATCATACCCTATTGATAACCAAGTGTAAGTGTAAACCAAACAGAATCATTCAATTCAATACTCAATATGATAATCATTCACTACAATAATACCACTGAGTGGATGGCTTCCATTTGCTTAGGTGCTGTGTTTTGTAAGGATTATAAGAATAATAGATTTTGCTCAAAAGATGTCTCAGATGCACAGGAGAATCTTAGATTTCTTAGAATGCAGTGAGATTATTAATATTATTTTAGGGCTTTAAGTTAGCATTAGAAAACCATAACTTCTGGAGGTAATGCATAGGCCTTTTCCATTTGTTACCATGATACTTCTTGCTTGTGCCCTCTCCTGATAATCTAAATTTCCTCACACACCTTTTCTTTTGAACTTCAAGAAGTGAGGAAAGTAGAATGCTACAGGCTACTGCACTTATATACCTTCTGTGACAGCCACATCACCAGACTGTATATATTTCTAAACACAAAACAATGTTCAATGACAAGCAAACAAACACACAAATAGCTTATACCTGAATCTAAAGCAGGAGTCAGCAACTGTTTTCTCCAGAGTCTGTAAATATTTTTACCACTGTGTGCCTTACAGTTTCTTTCACAGCTGAGCCCAGCCAAAGTAGGGCAAAAGCAGCTGTAGACAAAATGTAAATGAACAAGACATTTCCCCACCCAACTGTATTCAGGGACAGAAAATGTACATTTCATATAATTTTCTTGATACAAAATGTTAGTCCACTTTTAATTCCTTCCATCATTTAAAACATAAAGACCATTTTTAGCTCACATTCTAAATAAAGCCAGGGAGCAGGCTAAGTTGGCCCATAGGCCACAGTTTGCTAACCCCATTCTAAAGGATCAGTGGGCAGGCAGCTTCCACCCAGTATCTTCAAGATTGTTTTTTTTTTTCTACACAGGCAATTATCATCCTAATCCTGAGGGGCACGATGTGCTAAGTACTGTATAATGCATTTACTCCTTGGAAATGTATCCTACAAAGAGATGATAGCCTAATTGGCAAGCTCACTTTGGTTTCATGAAGTATTTACTAGGAGACTCAAATTCTCTCCAGATTTGTGTTCTTATCTGACTGATGATAGTGAATGTGTAATCACTGAGAGAAGAGAATTGCATTTAAATGATGATGAAACCCACCAAACTCTAGCCCTGCACAGCATTAATGATTCTCAACCATTAAACTATTAAGAAATACCAATTTAGTTAATCAAAATCTTTAGTTAAACGTAAGAAGCCTATAGCTGTAACAAATAAAAGAAGGGAGGGATGGCATAGTACATATAGATAACCGTTGAAAACATTTTCCATATGCTAACCTAGTAACCACTGTGTCCACTTGCCTCCTTTTTCAGGAGCAATGACTACCGACCTTTGCGAAGATAATACTGAGGAAGTTAAGCTTCCTGAACTCCTGGGAAAGATTAGCTGCTGGCATTATATTTACTACTAAACAGAAATGTGAAGTAATATTCCTCATCTTCAAGTTTTAGAAATGACTTCATTGTTTTTATAAAAATGCTCATTATAATAATTTAAGCAGTGAGTGCAATGAAGTCAACCACACAGGAGCCAAAGGGGTGGTTTATCCTGGTGGGCGAACAGCATTCCAGACAACTCCACATACACATGGGTAGAGGTGAAAGAAACAATAGGATAACTTTGCAACAGGGAAAGCATAAGTTTTGAAACTCTTTTTGACTATGGCGTAGCAAGAGAAATGAAGCTCAAATTAAAACTGAAGTTAATGTTTCTTCTGAATGATGTTTCCAAACTTACAGATGAAAAAATATAAAAATATTATGTTGAAATGATTATGTATCACTTGATTTCCTGGATAGCATTGATGAACTTTCCAGAACTCTTTTTATTGTTGTTGTTGTTGGGTTAATTTCATTGTTACAAAAGTAAATAATTGCATATTAAAAAACTATCATCTACTGCCCAACCACCTCCCCATAAGCCCCAGTCTCATTCCTCACATGTACCTCCAGACACTTGCATAGCATTTACAAGGATAGGTTTGCACAAACCCCTTTTATAAGAGGTAGTTTTGTATTGTGCTGTCTATCAGTACAAATAGCTGGCTAAGACTGATGAGTGCTTTAATTGAGCCCTTTGTACCTGTCAGTTCTCAATCTATGCTTTATAAATATTAAGTCCCTAGTCTTCAACACAAGTCTGCAAAAGCTGAAAGAGAGGCAAAACCACAGTGGATGAGATCCTGTCTTCTTCCCAGGAGAAAAGGTGTAGGAAAGCATTGCCCTTTGCCAGAAACAGTAGCAATCTATGCAAAGCCACCATCCCACCATCAAAAGGAGAGACAGAAAGAAAGAGAAGGAGCAAAAATGTTGATGTGAGGTAAGGCTGTGTGGCTGAGCAGTAATAACAGGTTAGCCACAAGTAGATCTCCAGGTACACTCTGTCTCAAATTTGGCAGAGGAGAAGGTAGATGGAAGAATTTCCAAGAAGTCACCAGCCGTAGAGGACCATCCAGGGCTCAGCCCTTCCCTTGAGTTTATCAGGAACTCATATTTAACATTTTCCCTTGCCCCAAAACATAGATATGATAAGGCTCAAGTATCTCTTCTCCTCCTTGCTTTGTAACTCTGTGGATCAGAAATGTCCATGTGATGTTTGGCACATGAAAGTCAAAGTCCTTCACATGGCCTTTGTGAAGTAGATGCAGGGTGAGGCCCTGCCTTCCCATCACCGCTTGATCTCTTCTGGCAGCCATATTGGCCTACTTTTAGTCCCTGGACAGAATGTAATGTTTCCTCCAGACTTGGGGCCTTTGTGTTTGAAACTTTTCTTATCTATGTGGCTCTTTCCCTTTCCTCAGACAGTCTCTAGCTCTGAGCTCAGGACCCATCTTAGTAAAATTCTCCCTGGTCTAAATCAATTCCTATTGATGATATGGTACCAATTAAGAACCATATTCCTTTAAAAGGGGTTTTTATTTATTATAAGAGTTTTAGTATGATTCTTTCATTAATCCCCATCAATCATCCCAAATCATAAGCTTTATGAAAACATGAATCATTTGAATTTTGTTCAGTGTTAATTTTATAGCTTTAGCATAGAGCTAGATACATATTAGACATGAAATTAATACTTTTGGAATGAAGGGATGAATGAAAATATGAATGAAATTTTCCGAGGTTTATGACAAGGCTACACCATTTTCATCTTGGATTATGGGATCATGCAGGTGAAACTGGTACAGGACAATGATTTCACGACTCAATCAAGTTTAGCAGAATCAGCCACAGAAGTTACATAGGCAGATGGTGTGCAAAAGTACTGCTTAAAAGAGCTCCCCATTCTACTCATGGCCTGCCCTCTGGAAAATGATGGCAAAAAAACATAAATAAATAAGAGGAATGTACATTAACTTTATCTTGATATATTTTCCCAAGAGATGAGGCATGGAAAATGGAAAAGCTGTCTAGCAGTGGGTCATTGTGGTATTGCTTCAATGTTACAAACAACCTTTCCACCTTTAATTAGGAGCAAATGAAGCCTCACAAATAAATACTATGCACCAGATCTTCATCTCCCAAATCATTAGCTTGTACTGTTAAGGGAAATTACTTGATTGCTTCAAGTCTGTTCTTGCATGTTTCACGCCAAGGCAGTAACACTAGCAATGCTAATAACATTCCATTTAACTATTTATTCACCCAACAAATATTTATTGGGCTATGACTATGTGCCAGGCACTGCACTAGGCACATTATTATCTGCACTCTCAGTGCAAAATGGAAGACATAACACTAAATTTTGTTTTTTAAAAGCAGTAGAAAGAAAAAAAATATGCTCTTCAGTGTGGAAATGAAAACTTCAAGCTCTCCCCCTGAAAACTTCAGGGTAGGAAACTTCAAACTCATTGCATTTACCCTGCGAGGACCAGCCCTCATCATGTCTGAAGGAAAGCAGTGGAGATAAATGATTATCAAGCTGCTCTGCATATGCCATATTTAATGTTCTCCATGTCATTTTCAAACAGTGTGGGACACTTCTGAAAGTCCTAGAATCTGCTGTGTCCTTATATGCTGGTGCCAACAAGAGCAACTGCACTGTAAATCATTAAGATATATCAAATATAGATATTTGTAGCCCACTGCTTGGGGGATGATAAACAACCAATGAATGAGTCCAAGCTATATTTTGCAGAATGATTTTTTTTTTGAAAGCTAAACTGTGTCTTGCTTTAAATAACATTCTGCCTAATGCCATGCAAACACAAGGGAGGGAGGGAAATTAATGAATAAACAGATTATTTTTTAGCTCTAAAAATCCAGGACTATGACTGAGATGAGACTGTAAGAAACACAAAATGATTCTGTTGACTTTCCATTTTTTCTGTCACCTTCACTTATTTGAGAGAGTGAATCTGCAGACTGGGGAAGCCTGACACGCAGCTGGTTTCAGTCATTAGGGCTCATTTTCCTTTAGTCTGTGTATTTTACCAGCTCCTGGCTCGTTGTTCCTGGTGGGAGGCTGGACCCACTGCCTTGGATCTGAGTCCCGGTAAGAAACCAGCTGTGGACTTCATCCCTCCCAGCATGGCCACTGCCACAGTGACCCTACCTGGCATCTCTTTCATTATACACATAGCTTGGTTTTGCATTTCGGCAGGTACTGTGGATCCCAGGTGTACACACACACACACACACACACACACACACAGACCATTACTGCCTTGTGTAGCCATTTGCACATGTGTGGCTACATGAGCACACACACACAACACACCCGCCCACACCAACCTCAGGCAATTTCTCTCCCATTAACAACTCACTCATGCCAATTAGAAACATTTGTGAGACTGTTAAAACTTTTTTTCTCTATATTCCTCAAGGCAAATTGCTTGTGCTTTATAGACTCTGAAAACCAAGCTGAATTATTAAACATTATTTGAAATTCAATTGGGTGGGAGATGGTGAAGGGTGGAACATTCTTTCTAGAAAGGTTTTAATTATAAACGGCTGTTGGGTAATATCAAAGTGCAGTGTTTCGTAGTTAACCACAAGCGAGAAGCTGTCTGTATACATATATGGCAAAAACTCTATTCCTGTTTCCTTTCTAATGCAAAACAATGGGCACCAATGAGCTCCCAAAGGCATTGCAATAAAATGTAATATTTTTCTTCCCTTGACTGTCCCCAAATATGGCTGGGGGAACACAGAAGTGGTCAACACAGGCTTCCCCCCACAAAATATTAATAAATTTGACATGTAAAATCAAACACTTAGTTATTTTATCAAGGATTCAGACCCACTTATATCTAACTTGGAGTGCTAACTTGGAGAAGACTATTGGATCTAAAAACATATTTGCATATTTTTACAACACAAGAAAATGTAACTGAAAAACTATGAAATTTGCAAAATTTTGGAGATTTATAGGCTAGAAATATTTCACAGAGCCCAGAAGATCAATGTTATAAGACCAAAACTTTCCCTAGATATGTGGTTTTAAACTCAATGATTATTGAATTGCTCTATGTATCAAGGATTTCTGAAATTATGTCTGAGTTAGTTTTAAGAAAACCAACAAACCAGATTTTATCTACTGAATTTCAAAACTATAAATGTCAGGTTTAGATTACAAAATGCTTCTAAACTTAAGCTGTAGAAATGGAGCACAGTGTCATGCTGGGCATGTGACATTATACAAACTGCCAAGGTAGGAATTGTCTTAATGCTCAGATTCACACCGGAGCAGGCTTCAGGACACCCTGTGAGAAGTACTGTATAACCCAGACAGCACACAGGATGTTAAACACCAACTGCATTCAGGATGATTATTAAGACAATGAATTAAAGTCATACTTGTTTTAATCACAGAATGAAAAATGTTACTTTTAAATTTTTCATAAAGTAATTCAACTCTGTCAATGCCCAGTTCAAGTGTTTTTCAGCATTAAGTTTTAGTTTGGTAATAAAATTTCAAAGAAGTTCACCAGATTGAAAGGAGAGATGATCTGGGAGAGGGCAGGTGCCATAAAACCCATACATAACATTCATATTATTTTTCATGGTATATCATTAAAAAGTACTAATTCTGAAGATATTATAAATAATTTAATCAGTAAAAATCACACAAAGGCATTATATTATAAATCAATACTCTAGTTCATTAAGAAATGATTCCAAGGAAATTTCACAAATAAGAACATTACCTAAAAAAATTGGGACTTCAGCAGTTCCAGTATAAGCAGGGAAAGGAACTGGGATTTTGATCAGACCTAAGTGATGGGTGATGCATTGTTTATTGATGGTTAAAAAGCCTAAATAATCTCAGACAAATCTTGGCCATTTCCCTATCATCCTTTTTCACATTAACATCTGAATCATGTATTACAGTTCTGGAAGGGTGAGCCTTCAATTTATTCATGTAAATAAAGACATTAATGAATGAATATTTGTGGAATTATTTTCTTTTAGATATCACTTCCCTACATCTCTTGGACTTGGCAGCTTTATAATTCAACAAAATGGTGAGCATTTATGAGGCTGTATATTTTAGTGACTCTCAGAACTGCTGTTCTGAGAGACAGAGCTAGTCTTAGCTCTACTATGAGGCAGCTTTAAATCCTTGGTTAAGTAAACCCCATAGACACGAGACTTCATCTACTTAGCCAAGGAGGGCAGAATTCTTAGCTCCATATTCCACCAGAGAAAGGCTAGAAGCTGATGCTTGCCTTGTGGTGAGAGGCTAATGGACAAGGAAGCTGTATGGATAACTAAAAAGGGAAAGGAAAGTCATCATTGCAGAGAGCTTTAGAAAAAGAAGACAGGTGATATGGAGTGAGATGTCTTCAGATTTCTGCTGTATAGAATAGAGATGTGTAATAGGAAACTGTGAAACAGTTAAGGACATGCTCAATATTAGTAGAATGGAGTGGAGTTGGTTTGTGCATGGGGTTAATACCAGATTTTGATGACAAGAAAACAACAGCTATTTTCTCTTAGTACTAAAATAGTTTTGTTTTACTTTAGATTTTAAAAATTCAGAGTAAAGAACAATGGAATTTTATTCATTCACAAAAAAGGAATGAAATATTGATACATGCTAGAATATAGCTAAATCTCAAAGACAGTATGGTAAATAAAAGAAAGAAGCCAATCACAAAAGGTCATAGTTTGCATAATTCCATTTATAAGAAATATCTACAGTAGTAAAGCCTTGGAGGCAGAAAACAGAATTACAGCGCCAGGAGCTGGATGGAAGGGTTGACTGCTTAGTCATATATATATATATATATATATATATATATATATATATATATATATATATATTTCTTTTTTCTGAGACAGGGCCTTCCTATGTAGCCCAGACAGTATAACCAGTCTTGAACTGGTGATTTTTCTGTCTCGGCCTCCTAAGTGCTGAAATTACAAGCATATGCTACCACGCCTATCTACACTTTCCATTGAGGTGATGAAAATATTTTGGAACCAGATAGAGGGTGACTGGTTATGTAACATGTTGAGTGCATTAAGTGCCACTGAAATGTATGCTTCAAATAGTTAATTTTTTATTATGTGTAATTTACTTCAATTTAAAAGTTATCTTTAAAAATAAAGCAAAAGGCTAAGTATGTAGCTCAACACAGAGTACTTGCCCAGTACTTATGAGCTCCTGGGTTTGATTCATAGCTGTGCAAAAAAAAAAAAAATTGAAAATCAAAATAAGAACTTTCTTGTAACAGGATGCTAATAGAAACTCTTGACTTCATTTGAGAATTATTAATACACATCACAGTGACACTTTAAATGAAACATTATATTATGAAACAATTAAGGCCAAAAAGATATTTTTTCTAGAACTCAGTGATTAATGTCAAGGTTTTAGTATTTGTCTCTAACCCCTTGTCTTCTTTGCAAGACACTGGCACCCTCCTTTCCTTACAACTGAATGATCTTTTATCTGTCTTAGAAATAAGGAGAAAATGAAGAAGTCTTAGTCATCAGTGGTTTACAAAGCTAGCAGACACTGGGTAAAGAATTAATATTCACAAGATCTGTCCAATGAAAGAAATTCAAGAGGAATCACACTAACACCTTATGGTTGGTTAACAGAAACAAAACAACAGAAAAAGAATCTACTGTCTAAAATAGCTCAAGGAAGATGCAGCTTGGCACTAATACATATTAAGAGAAGGATGTGGGGATTTTATTTGACTTTACAAAGTATCGGAATGGAATGGAATGGAATCATCAAAACAGCTGATGTGGTCTTTCAATTGCATTCATACAACTGTATTAGAGAATTTAATGCATCAGAACAACAATCCTATTCTTTGTACAGATTATGATTTGTAAAAGCCCATGTTCTCTTCATCTACTGGCCCTATTCATAGGTGCTGGGTTTTTCTGTCTCCCAGCTGGGAGTATTCCACTTTTCAGCTGTTGAGTATGCATGCTGATTTTATTTTTTCTTTCCTGCAACACTGTGATAAACATCTTTGTATTCATGTGTCTTGGCATGTTTTCCACTTCTACAGATTATTCATTATTTTAAAAATCAGATTAATTGATTCATCTAGTTGGGTTCAACTTTTGATAGTGGTGTAGTGAAGTATGTATCATCTGTGTGCATGTACATGATAGGGGCTATTAAGCAATATAAAGGGAAGGGACCAGGGGACACCTGCTAAGCTTTAAAGTGCCTTTTTGGGACCTCATGTTCCCACTGAATCAATAACCTCATCCCCAGGTGCAATATTATAGGCATGTTCCTTAAAGCCACTGAGCTCCTTAATTTGGCATTAGAAGATATATACTACTTTCCCTGGGAAGTTTTAGAGGTGCAGAATATACAGTGGACATAGAATAAATATTTGCCTGCCTGCTTGCTGTCTAAGTTTCCTGGAGGTAGTATCTAACCAAGTAATATATTTGAAGTACCAGCTTATAATTTTATCCATAGAAAGAACTGTTTCTGATGGCGACTTCAGGGAGAATAGTGCCTTTGTCTTGCTAGCACACACTACTACCCCTAAAAGTCCAATGCCTGCAGACCAGGTAATCTTAGGTAAGGGCTTATTTCCAGCTTTTATAGAAGAAGAAAATTCTGTTGGTAAAAAAGTAATCATTTGTTATTTTATTTTGGATGAGCATTTAATCAGAAACATAGGGATAACATATGTTAGAAAAATAAATATGAACCATAGAACTATGCATTTATAACTCACTATGGAAAATCCATGCTAATGCAGCACGGAGTTCAAGACTTTAATTGCACAGAAGTCAGGAAATTCAGAGTTCAAGTTCCCACAGCAAACTTCACTCCACATGTGCATCCCAGGGCCTTTCCTGAGTGGGTGACCTAATTACTTGGCTAAAAGCAGTGCAATTAATGGTGACAGAATTTCTCTGCACTGCTCAAGTTCCCATAATCTGACGCAAAATGGTCAGAGAACAACATTAACTACATAAACTTTACTATTTTTAATGTTAGAGCAGTGCTTGGGTGTGTGCTTGGTGACCACCTTGACAACAGTCCCACTACAGTGCCTGATGCTGGAGGTACAGAACTCGGCAGTGTGCTGTCTGTAGCGCAACCACTTGCCACCACATTGCCCTGTTTTCTGACTGATCATTTCCTCACACCCGTGGGAGCATGGCTGTGTTTATGGGCACTGCCCTTAGTTCTGTCCTCAAAGGGCACCTCAGGCCCAAACTCTGAGGCCCAAACTTCTCAGTCTGAAAGCTTGACCACGAGGCTCATCAGAGACTGGAGAAGGAACCATTTCTGACTTTACCTTCATCCATCGCATGACAGAGTTGGCTACAGCAGTTGCTCTATATTGTCATCTTCTAGTTTCTTACCAGTTGTGTGATATAAGACGCTGTTGGAGATATTAGGTGTTCTGGTCAAGGGTCCCTGGGACTCACTGCAGTGAGTCGTGTGCAGGTGTTTCTCTCTGACTATGGGCTAAGTGATTTAATGGAAGAATGGTGTCTTGTCACTTAGTATCCATTGCCATATCTGAAGCCATCTAACATAGTCTGTTCTGGTCCAGTCCAGCTTGTGTCCCTACTCTCCATGAATGTGAGGAAGAGAATGAGAGGAAGAGAGAGAATAACTGACCCTAAGTTATCTGCTTAACTTTTTGGACATTAGGGGTGTTACTGGCCCAAGATCACTGGACCAGTAGCCAAACTTGCTGTAATGGTTTCATTAATCTGTGAAAGTTCTGAATCTCTCTGTTCATAGTCTGGATTATAGGATTCTTAACTGAGCAGTCATTTGACAGCATGAATTGCACATTTATCATTAGCCTCTGGGCTCTAAGCATACTGAGAATCAATGAAACCACTGGCAAACCTTGGTCTCCCTGAGTGCCTGTAGGAAACTCTTAGAGACTCCAGATGAAGGCTGGTCATCACTAACAAAGCCACCATCAAGCAGTCTTCAGGGTTCTAGGCAAATCTCACCAGGGAGAACACAGGTGTGTGTGGGGAAGCCAAAACAAAACACAAAGCCTCCCCCCCCACACCTGGCTACATTTGAAGTATTTCAAGGAGGACTCATTCATAGTTTATGAAGGGTGTGACCACTTCAGCAGACAGCTATGCTTACGCAGAGATTTTGCATTATGCCCAGGAAGATGTACCCAAATCATGTCATTCTCTTCTATCTCTTTAAAATCCAATTAATGACTGAGTTATTGGAAACCACTGAATAGTCCCTAATTACTTGGCATTTTTTAACACTGGACTCACAGGCCCTTGCTAAGGGATTTTCTTACCTCTCCATTTCTATTGTTTCTATGGTGTACAATTCATTGAACCAGAGATCTAGATTTACTATTTTACTGCCTACAATACAAGTAATGGGGGTAGAAAGGTGGGTGGGTTGGGAGTGTGAAACTGTCTCTTTAAATCACACTGTCCCAACTGAGTACCATTCTAAAAATGCCAAACAGAAAGCTTTCTGGTTGATTTATTAATTGAAAATGGCCTCTCAAAGAATTATCACCTAACAAGCTAAAGATATCATTTTCATGAGCTGTCTTCTTTCCCAGCTCGAAAGATTTCATTTCTGACTTCACATTTCTTTTAAGTACCTAACAGTAATATTTTGTACTAGTTTGCTCCACATTGGTATCTTCATTCAGAGAAGCTAAATCTCTTTGCAGAAACTCAGTGCCGGGGACCTGGCCAAGATCCCCAAGTGCTTGTGTAAGGAGTAGAGCAAAAGGATGAAATAAGAAACAGAAACAAATTTAGTAATACATGAAAGACGTCTGGGAGGTCAGTGCTTCAGGACAGGCAGAGACAAAGACACCCCAAGCCAACCACTATTTATTGGGTGTATGCAATGACAGGAGGGGCTAGCAGAAGAATCAAAATGGGCAGAAGACTCAAAAGTTGATGATTCAGTGGGCAATGGATAATCCTGGGATGACTCAAAGGATGAAGATGATCCCATGCTAAGAAGGATCTTGTCCTGGAAGTTTTTTTAATTTTAGTGGTCATAGTCTAGTCTTAGTGGGTGGGAAAGGATGACCCATCTCTAAAGAGTTAATGGGAAATCTCAAAAGGGTGATACTGATCATCCCAAGCCTCCATTTATCCCTTAGGGTAGTATGCATAATCAGCCATTGTAAATTTGTGGTCCCCAACAGTCAGCCTGTGAAGTGATAATAGTCCTCACCTTTGGGAAATATAGAAGTTCCTGTGTAGAAATGTTGTTTCACCTGCTTGGAAGTCAGTAAAGCAAAGGAAAGTGAACCCCCAGTGTTCCTTGTGGTGCAGCCCACTTTGCTTGGCAGCAAAGAAAGATGGGTGAAAAAGGGCATGATGGAAAAAGGAAGAAGGAAGAAAAGAAGGAAGTACAGAGGGAAGACAAGCAGACCTGGAATGAAGGCCAGGCACAAAAAAGCCAATCAGCTGTACTGGAGGGTAAAAAATGTGCTCCACTGAAGGGCTTTGGTATTTATTCAAATACAATGATAAGGCAGAGTCATTGTTAAGAGAGAAGTGAATTAAGATTGAGTCAAAATATTCCAAATTCAAAACAAGCTCAATTCCCTTTTTTGGAGACTTGTCCACTCCACCCTAAATTTCTAGATAAATTAATCCCCAAAGGAGTATTAGCAAGTGGTTTCTTCCTTTCACCATAGGTCAGCAAGCGAGAGTCTGAATTTGATGTGGTAGATAAGGAAGGAATCACATTCTGTGGGGTTGGTTTTTTTTTTTTTTAGATGAATAACATTATATTTAGAAATTTGCCCGCTTCTGTAAGGCTTTCAAACCATACACGGTTAACCAGAGGCTAACAAAATGGTTAACCAAATGTGTCAGCCACTAAACCAAGTGGAAATAGTGATGGCAGTTCTAGCAATGGGGAGTTGTTTTTCCATTTCTGTGACACATTCTAACCAACACCCAGTACCCAGCCTGACTCTCAGAAAGCCATGATGTTGAAAGAGTGTAGCTGGGTGTGCAGAACCAGCAAAGTTAAAGTCCCGAGTACTAGGGGAAGGCACTTCCACATTCAAGATTGCTTCTGCAAGGCACCTGCATATTGCTACACTGGTGTGGACTGAAGAAATTTTCTACAACATGAATGCATTAGTGAGTTTGCCACTTGGTTCTAGTTTAAGTGGTGTGAGTCAGTGAGAATCTCTTCCAAGTGGGAATCTCTTCTTAAGTAGAAGGTGGAGTATTTTTCTTATACTATTTCAAGCCCTGCTTTTTTCCTTTTCTCTTTTTCCCCCCCTTGTAATTATTCTTTGATTTGTTTCCAATTGTCAATTGCTATAAGAAATAAATCATATTGTTTCCTTGGTTGGACATGACATACTGCATTCTTTGGCAAAAAGGACAGTTGTCAGTAGTCACATTTTTGACTTCTTATGATGGTGTAGCATTTATTATAGGTGGTATTATTAATTTTTTTAAAGATCTGAATTTTTTTATTATTTGTTGCTTTGGATGTAGGAGTTCAAATCACTGAATTCAACTTGTAAACAAATGAAGAAAAAAAAGTTACAGTCTTCTACAACCAACCCCAATTGTTTCCCTTAAGAAAACATGATTTAAAATCAGATTCCAATAAGAGAGAACACATCTAAGTGCTGTTGTTCATTCTGTTCAATAATTTTAAATTCAGTCTGGGTGCCCAACATTGCCTCCCTTTGTGTTTTTATTTTTAAGCTTTTAATATACATAATGATCACATTCATTACAGGGAATTTGTACTGGCACATGATATAACTTGATTTTTTTCCCCACTCTCCTTCTCTCCCTTCAACCCTTCTTCCTCTCTTTATTTACAAAAACTTGGTTTCTATTTGGATTTTTTTGTACGGAAGATTAGAAAAACACTGAGGGAAAGTGGATGGAAACAAGACTGTCTTCATTTTAAGTCTCTCTTCTATCACCTGATTTTTAAAAAATTTTGACTGATTTTTAAACTGTTTTAAATGTTTAGTTTTTCATTTAAAGACTATCACAAGATAAAAATGTTGCACTCCAGGATTTTGGGTGCTGATGACATGGATAATTGCTACTATATTAATCTACCATGAGAAGTAATAGTAAACTTCTCTTTGATAATTTTAGGCCAGGTTTCATACACAAGATGTTAAGTCCTCTGCATATATATTCTTTTCCTGGTCTACTGTTCTTTACTACTTTGATCTTAAATAGAATTCAGATGTCTATAATGCTAGCTGTTGTTTAAGTAGAGATGCTCCTCAGCTAAGGATGGGGTTATGGCCAGATAAACCCACTGTAAGCTGAGAATGCTGTAATTGAAAATGCATTTAATATGCTTAACCTGTTCACACTGTAGAGTGTCAGTTGCTTAACCTTGTGATCACGTGGCTGCCTGTGAGATGCAGTTCACTGCCACTGCCCTGCATAAAAGAGTACTATGCTGCATATTGATAGCCTGGGGAAAGATCAAAGTTTAAAATCTGAAGCATGGTTTCTATAAGATGCATAGTGCTTTTGAATCAGTTGAAAAATACTAAGGTGAACTGCTGTAAGTCAAAAACTATCTCTATGTTATGGAAAGGATACAACAGAGAATATTTACCCAATGCCTATGTTGTTTTCAAATTCCTTACCAAGTACTTACCAGTCAAAATCAATGAATGTACTTGGTAGGAAAATTAACCTATTTTTATTCTTAAGACATCGCTAACCAGTGGTGGGGTTTAGAAGATACATGTAGCATCAGTCTAGTTGATTTCTTCCTGACAATAACTACCCAGCTAAGAGGCAAACACTTTGTTAGGTCAACTTTTGTCATTTGGGGACTGATATGGTTTGTGTTTAAATATTCCCCCAAAGCCTCATGTGATCATGGGGTGGGGGGAGGGCCTTTCAAAGGTGGCTGAGTCTAACATTTGTGATTTGTTCATTGTCTTGTACTGAGATTGGCAGTGTGAGTGCTTCCAGGGACTGTAACCTGCATACAGTGTAAGGGAGGGAAAGAGGCTTGCTTTTCCTTTTTTGCTCTTGTCGCTTGGGGCTGCAATAAACAGTTGCCCCAGTGCCAAGCCACCCTGCTTTGCAGCCAGCTGATTATGGACTGAAACCTTCACAAACTGAGCTAAATAAGCTTTTCCTTCCTTCATTTTGGCTGTCAAATATTTTGTCTCAGCAACAAGAGAAAAGTAACCAAGACAGGAACTTTATGGTTATATCAGACAAAAACCACAAATTTCATGAATTAGACTTAATGATTACATTAAATGTTTCATGAATTTTGATTCAATATTGTTTTCAGTTCAAACAAGGGTGGTTCAAAATATAAAACATCAAATGTGAAAACAAACTCAATGCAGTACTAGTGTCAATGGTGACAGATACAGGTGGATTCTGTTTATTCTGAGAAAAGAAGGTTGTCAGGACAACTAAGTAAAACATTTCAACTGAAATTTAAAGTCCTAGTCTTTAAGTAATTACAAAAAACAGAAAGACTACTATTTTAAGCAGCTTAACATGTCAGATGCACATCTGAGATTTCACAATGTAGTACTATGAAAACATACACCAATCTAGAAATCTGAAAGAGATCTAACACAACAAACTTTTACACTCATGTGCTTTTGGTGGAGAATAAATGATGTACAGTTTGAGCTCTTAGCTCTTAAGTTCTGAGGCTGGTCATTAAATGTCCCAGGATTTTCTTTTTCAACTAGAAGATAGTTTGACTCTGACTCTGGGTAAGCTAGGGTAAGGACAGCCTCTCTCCCAAAGATTCCTTCTACCTTTTCAAATGGCAAATGCTTGCTTCCTTTTCTTTGATACCATCAAGATCATGCCGAATGACTGGCTTAGTATGGCAACTCCTCATTCTGCATTGCCTTGGTATTTGGGGTGAAGCTGTTCGGTTTAAGGCAGTATTTTTCAGCTTTTGCGTTATTCAAACTTTGGGTTGGATAGTTCTTGGTTTCATTCTTTCAACATGCATTTACTGAGCATTTGCTCTGTGTACAGTGAGAAGTAAAAAGTAAAGACAATACTATCCATTTCCCAAGAACTCAAAATACAGTTGATTCCACTGCTTGTGAGGGTGGTATGATATTACACATTATATAGGGTTTTGAGATTTTTAGATCAAGTTTAGATTGTTCTAACCTGAGGTAAATAGAGACTTCTGGTGTTCTGGGGCAGATAAGCATTTTTTTAGATACCTGCATATTAACTGCATTTAAGCATCTCAGGAGTGGGACTTTAATCATGGCTTAATAAAAGGCTCTCAACTAAGGATCATTTTTGCTCCATGAGGAATATTTTGGCAATATCTGGTAATATTTATGGTTATTAAAACTGGAGGGGATGCTCCTGCTGTCTAGTGGGTAGAAGCCAAGGGTGCTACTAAACATTCCACAATTCACAGGACAGCCTCTATAACACAGGATTATGCAGCCCCAAATTCCAATAATTCTGAAGCTGAAAGATCCTGGTTTCATTAGACAGCAAGAGTAACTAAACTATGACCATATAAGATCTCTCAACAGGGTGTTTATTTTATTTCTCAGAAGCCACAGAGTGAGTATGAGCCACTTCCATGGTGGAGTAAAGGGACAGAGTTTGCTAAGGCCTCAGACATCAGTGTCTCCTCCCCTGGAGACAGGCGCTCCTGTGGTAGGATCTGCCAACCTTCCTGTAAGCACAGGAGGCAAGGGTAGATCCCCAAATCTTTGGAGGAGTGTTAGGAGGGGCATCGCTGTATTTTGCTGCCTAATGGCAGCTGGAGCCTTTCTCTCAGCTCTCTTCCTCTGGCTTCCTAAAATGTTGATGAGACTATTCGGTTATTTTTCAAACAATTCCAGCCCTGTGCAGGTCTTTGAAAAAAATCTTGTAAAGCTTCGACCCTGATATTCTCTTTCCAGTGACTTCTTAGATTTGCACATGGACTTTGGCCTGTAAGGAAGGAGAAGAGGAATGTACTCCACTTGTCTGCAGAAAAGTAACAATCCTGGGCTCTGCATTAAGTAGAGAATGTACCACTTCTATTTTCAAATAACCACCAAACCCAAAGATTTTACTAACATTCCTATGTCTTTTTAAGGGACTGACTCAACCTTCATTTGGTCAACAAGGGCCAGGAGGGGGCCTCTTCCATTCCTGTCTTACCCTTTGTCTACTGTATACAGAATTTCAACAAGAAGTGTGGAAATATGCAAATCAAAGTATCTACCTAACTTCCCCTTATCCTTTTTCAGATCATATGTAAAATAAAGAGCATCAAAACAAACTTTAAGTTTTAATTTTCTATTTCATGTTGGTTGGAGGGAAGACATGTAAAATGGGTGGTCACGAAACTCATGCAATTTGGTTATCTTTTTCAGCCTCTGACACTATTGTTAATATTCTTCTTGAAAATACCACTTTCTGTCTCCCTGACACCATTGGAACTGGCTCATAACCAAGAAAATGGAAAAAATATGTGGCCAGTATGTGCAAATGAGTGCACATGCCCATGCACAGACAGGATAAAGGATAAAGGAGAAAGCATCACGGCACATGACCAGGTGCCACACATAAAGGAGACATCTGCTCTAAGACTTTCCTATGGCCCTTTAAGTAGGATCTTTGGTGCAATTTTTGGGTTCTGTCCCATAGAGTTCAAGTGCATTCTTCAGGGCAGCCATTTACACTTCCACAGAGGTGTGATTATCCTGTAGTTTCATGAGCACAATACTTCACATTGTTGGTTTAGAATAACTTCAATTTCTCTCTCCCCTGCCCCACCCCCACCCTCATTAAGAAGCTGTTGAATCCACAGAGGGGTCCAGTATAGTCAGGATTGAAAATTCCAAGCAATGCACAATAAACTTGTCCTAAACATTCTAGTATAAAAAATACATTAACAAAGGGTGTTGTCCCCATTTTTTTTGCCTGATAACAGCTGAGGTCTGACTTTAGCAATAACATGAAGTTAATTCAAACAGATTTGTTTTCTTCTAACAAAAAATATAGCCATACGTTTGTCACAACTCAAAGCAACCTCACTGAAGAGCAGTGGACTAAAGTGCTATTCTACATAGCAGTGAAACACAAACCCTAGAAAAATACTCCTTCAGTGTATGTTTGGGAGCCCATGAATCAAACAGATTAAGAGTCCTGCATCCACTCAGCAGACATCTGGTGTCAGTTTCCAGATCATTCCCTGCAGGTAAGTTGTGTATTATTACACAAGGTGACATCCTATAATATGAGCACGTCTCTAAGAACATTGCTGAACAAGGACATAGACACAGATGCTCCCTGATGCAGGTGAATCCTGGGAGGTCCCCACATCACACGGTGACTCGACTCAAAGGCCTCATGATGTCTACACATGGATTTAACCTGACAGGGACTGTTCATTTTTCTAACGTGGGGCAACTGTACTGGAAACCATCAGAAAACAAGTCTAAGAAAATCCTCCTCAAATTGTACAGAAAAGCCTCCACAAATTGGTTATATGTTGCATGGTTCTGAGGAACCATCCTGAAAACACAGCTTGTAAAATCGATTACCTCCCATGCAATTTGTGATGCCTCTTAGCAGACAGAGAAAAGAAGGTGGAAGGAAAGACTGCAGAAAACTGCTAAGCTATAAAAATGGGTGAAAACTGAACAGCAAGCACATCAGCAGGCACTTCAATTCCAGAGTCTGGTGAGACTTGCAAAAGGCCCAAAAGCTGTTTGGTATTAGAGGTGGAGCGAGTGAAAACAGACATCATAGCCCTTTGCTCGTGAACCACATCACACCCCCTTCCTTAACAAGAATCTTGTGGGCTTAAACCACAGGCTCACATTTGAACCTTTCCTGCCAGGGCACCAGACAAATCTTGCTTTCCCACAGACTGGAGCAGAATTTCAGCATCCCACCACAGTGCTGGGGCTTAAGGAGCATCACCCGGGCAGCCAAATACAGTTCTCCACTCACAGGGGCTGCATGCTGGCACTCAGCCAGAGTGAGAAGACCAGGGAGGAGAAAAACAAATCCTATAGCTAAGTAAACTGTAGAGGAGGGTGGGGCCCAGCCAGAAAAGGTTGAAGTGGCTAATTTTTTCACTTTCCCCCCCGCTGTGGTTAAAGCAGTGACAGATAATTTATCACACATTTTGATTGTATGCCAGCTGGCTGTTTAAAAAAAAAGAGTAAGAAAGAGTTGTTTATTAATTCAATTAGCTAGCTTATTTATCAGGGCTGGGTTAGCAGGGGCAGAGAGGAGGCCAAAGGATGCCTGTGTCAAGCTGTCTCTTGAAAGCCCTACAGGCAAGTGGAGACATACATGCTTAGCTCTGAAGTCTTGAAGTGCCCACTAGCTGTGTTTACTCTGAATGCTAGGAGTGTGACAGGAAAGCCCATCAATCGGAATGAAATACTAGTGTGGGAAGATGCACAGAACAGGACAAAGCCTTCTGAGTGATGAGAGTCATTAGTGTTTATTTCCCTTTCAGGGGCCATTTTCAGACATAATAGTATATCCTTTCTGGATTCATTTTTGGTGGTTGTTTTTGGTTTTTTCTTATTCACTGGTGGTTACTTATACACATGCTTCCGATATAACAGCAGGCCCTCAGGATCAGAAGAATGATTTATTCAGCAAGTGATTCATTAAGGAACATTCACAAAAGGTATGTTAATAGCATGCTTTGTGCCAAGCTCTGTTTGCAATACTTTTCCTTTGGTTCCTGGTTATAGTTAGTCCTTATGTGGTGGATGAGATTTGAGACCATTTTACCAGTGAACCAGCTAAAAGTACACGTTTTAATTGACTCACTCTCCTGTCCTGCTCTTGGCTAACCCAGGTATGTGGTGACCTGAGATGACACATCTGGTGCTATCCCCATGGTGACAATAGAAAAGACAGGAAAAAAGGAAGAAGTTCTGCAATTTCATTATTTTTACTTTAAAATGCCACATCATGAGCAAATGGTTATAATGTGTACATTTGATTTTGTTTTTACTCCGAATATAATCATTTCCCTCACAAGGTTTACAAGTAGGGTACTTTACAAACCTGTGAGAAAATGCCTTCTGGACAAATATATAAATAAACTAATTTTCACACATAATTCAGAGTGATACTGTGGATTAAAAATGGTGAGAGAGGAGCCTAATATAAGAATATGAGAAGTTTTTTGTGAATTAGCTGATTAGTTGAGCAACACGTGTGACAGAGATGTGTCAATGACAAGGCCATATCCGTAACTTTAGTGGGAACATTGCATATTAAGGAAAGATACAATTTTTGAACCTACACTAAGAGTGGGTCTAGAGAAAGAAATCAGGGCTAGGTCTAAGTAGGAGAGCGTTTTTGATTTTTCAATTAAATGTTAGTATTTAGAGGTTTACTTCATTATATCATGCTGAGTTAGAACTTCTTCATTGTACCATGTCGATCACACATTATATGGAAGCAAATTTTTTTTTCGTTTCCTGGAAATGCCCTAAGTCATTTTTGTCTTCCTCTCTTTCCTTCCATTCTCCCCTCTCCCTCTATTGTTCTCTTTGCCACTGGCCAACTTAGTGTTTTGGTCTATGGGTTGTAGAACTGAGCTTCCAAAACCCCAAGAAATACCAAATCATTATCATATTCCTAGTGTGTAATACCTTACACATGTTTATTGATTTGCATCAGATCAAATGGAGTCACATTCCTACTCACATCTTACGTCTTGTAAGTCATGGTTGGTGGGAACTTCTGCTTTCAATAATGAAAAGGAAGTGTTAAGTGGTGGTGTACTAGCATTTCTTTCATTTCTTCTTTTTATTTTCAGATCAACTTAATCACAATTCATTTTTAAGATTAGCATACTGTAGTTTCAGTTTGCATGTTCTCCTATTTTTCAAATGTGTTCAAGTTTTCTAGTTGAGTGTAGTGGTTTTGATTTCTGTTGCTTAACAATATATCAATGGAATTTAACAAATTATGTGTGGCGGTTATATTTGGAGATGGCAAGACCAATATAATGATCATCCTAGCATTTATTTATCCTTTTAAATTGTAAAAAGATGCCCTTTAAACCTTCAAAAAATTTTCTTTTGCAGTCTTGGGTAAAATAACTCTCATGTGGTGTTTCTAGACAAAATGCAGGCAGATATACATGCATGCAAACATCTATTTTTGGTTAAGATGTTTATTCATGTGTAGAAAAACCAGTTCAATTTAAAATTCACTTTGTTGAAGTCTAATGTATTTTTGATTCGTTAGCTTCTCTAGTAAAAGTATATTTTGATGTTCATTTTGAGCTTTGTAATATTGTGGAAATGTCCAAACTTTCTGTCCCAGCATAAGTAAAACACCAGGTATAAAATTTCCAAATAATAATAATAATAATAATGTCTTACACTGAATGATAGACTACTGATAGACCAGAAGCTTTATGGAAGAATCCATATCTTTTCTTTGTAACTATCTTATCGAACCTCTCAAATTACTGTTTTAAATTATATTCTTCAAAAATCAGTGAGACTGTTTTTGTATCAAGTAAAAACCACCTTTGCTCTGAAGGTCTGCCTTCTTTGGTGTATGAGAGGAATGCTGTGGACAATTTTTCCTTGCACATTGCTTGACCTTCTAAGGAAGCATTTTTCAGATTGACTTATGGGGTCTGTTTCTAGAAAGTTCTCATGATGGCACACTAATTTTACCTTTCAAGGCTAATTCATTTGGAAATGGAAACACTGACAAATAACTCCATTTGTGTAGATTCCTTTAAGACCACCCATCAACATTTTAGACTTTGCAACTACAGTTTACTCAGCAACTTGAAAAATAACACTTCTAATATTTTTATCAGGCACATCAGAGATTTTTCAGAATTTCTTTTGATATTTTCCCTAGAGAGTGGGAATCCCATCTGCTTTCCTGGATGCAGGATAATTGAAGGGCATTGATCTCTTCAAATGGCTTCATTCATTACTGTCTCTAGATCCACCAGGACATCTGCTCCTCAGAGGGTCAACTCAGTGACACCTTAAGCAAGGCATGTGACAACACAGGCAATCCCACCCATGCCTTGTTTAGGATATAATATGTTTAGGGTGTAAGATGTTGGAAGAAGCTCTGGTAGGAATGAATGCTTCCTTCCAAAGAGTTCAATGTTACAGAAATAAAATAATTCTATCCCTCAAATTCCAATTTAACACACACTCAGTATTTAGCACTGTTTTGGCCAACATAGTTTGAATATGTTTTGCTCTGCTGTCATCATAGATGTAAACTGTGGTGCAAAAAAGGGAAAAGATAGGCTACAGCTGCTGAATGCCAAAAGAAAAAAGCATCATCTTCAATGTGGTTATATGCTTTAGTATATTTCAAGAACAGCTGAAATAGCCACTAGCATCAAAATGGAAATTGAAACAAGTCTGATTTTAAGTCATATTAATACAGCATTAATTATGCTTTAAATTGTGGAGTACTTTTTCATTTCTTGGAGCTTCTTCATCTGTTTAGTGTTAGGTCGTGCATAAGTATTCCTGAGTATTCCTACAGTTTGCCTATGTACAATATAGGAACTAATCGAATATGCTTGATTTTGAGTGAGAAATGTTTAGGAGTAGAGAGAAGCAGATTGGTTCATTCCCTCAAAAATTAATAGTTTGGTTGGAGAAATAAAAAGCGTGAACATCACATCTTAAAAATCAATGTAATCCAAATGTCAAATTAATGGAAGGGACACAAAATAGATGTTAGAGTACAGCCTGACAGCATCTGAGGTGGCCTGGAACACAAGTCATAGTCACATGGGTTTCAACTGGGTCTTACAGGAAAAGTGAGGGTGACAAATATCAAGTTCCTATCAAGGTTTGGAGGCCTAGTCTAGATACAATAAGAATTAGTTGGAAGATGTTCCTTTCTTCTCTCTCTCTGCTCATTGCCAAGACTCTTATTTACTTCAAAAGACTAATGGTCATTATGTTTCAAGTCTACTCTTCTAAGAGTAGATCATACATCTGTTTGATCAATTTCTCCTATAAAATGGAAAACATTATCATTGGCACCAACTGACAGAAGTCAGGTTAAGCTGGCTTGAACACAGGGAGCCATCACAATTTAGAAAAAGTATTCATATTATAAGAATATTCATTTTGTCCTCCTTGATCAAAGAAGGGATGTACTGAAACAAATAATTCTAGTAGATAAACATGTTGTAAACTCTTAACTTTAAATTGTGGGCTGGTTTTGTGCCCCCCTTTCTCTTTCTCTGAAGCAGTGGTGGAGATGCCAGGCTATTTTCCAGAATAGTACTCTTTCCTCTTCTTCCAGGAAAGAACTTTTCAAATAGGCCTTAAATGCTCATTCAGTGTCAGAGAGCACACATACACCTACACACAGCTGAAACATGCCAACTCCTGACATGAAAATTTTCAAAAGCACACCAAAGTCTCTGTTTAATTTAAATTTATTTTTAATCACATAAAATTCAGTTTGGAAAATTTATGCATGGGATTTTCTGAGTCACCAGAAAGTCTTTATAAGACTAAAACTCTGTTGAGAAGGAAGAATTCTGCTTTCCCATGGCTGATATTTCACAGCAACAGTAAAAATAATCAGTTTCCTCAGATCAGAATGAATCTACAAAAATATTTTGTTAAATCCTAACATAGTCTCAAAATATATTTGATGTATCTGAGTGCTGAGGAAGAATTGAGAGGTAAAAGTATCCACTAATTTAAAATAAGTTTATTCTGTTAACTTTCTTGTGTAAGTATTACTTAATTTCCCACATAGTATTTAACACTCTGATTCATATTAATTAACTACAAAACTCATCTTTCCTCTCCTCTCTCAATTATTTAGTTTATTAATTTTGGTATTATATGAGGACATTTTCTAAATTTTAAAGGAGTTTCTAAAAATGATAATAATAAAATTAGCTATTGTATACCCACATAATCTTTATTATTTGTATGCCTTTGGAAATAGTTCTTGTATGTCTAAATGAATTATTTGAAGCAAAACATCAATATTTTTATTAAATTTAATAGGTGTCATATCTCCAACATGTTTGGAAATCGCAGATTTAAAACAATATTTGATTTTAATGATCATTGATAGTCAAATCTCTAAAAGGGGACAAGTATGAGTAATTTCTCATCCATAGACACTTGTTGTGCCCAAAGTTCTTGATGTGTCACTTGGCCTTTTTCTATGCATAACTGGTCCTCTGGTTTTAAGTGACAAGTTCTTGCCTTCTCCCCACTGTTTAAATATTGTATAACTTTTTATTAATTGTGCATTGAACTACAAAGTACAACCAAAAACTCTTCTTTACTTGAAGAATCTTTGCAAGTTATTCCAAGTTCTCAAATTTTTCTTACGGAATTTTGCTCTTTCCTATTCTTTCTGTGAGAAGGTTAGGTAGTTTTAGTGTGCCTGTACCGTTTTTCCCACCATAGTATGAAAATGAGTTAAGGTATGCACAATTCAGTATGGAAACATCCACAAACAGTAAGGAAAAGATCAACAAGCCTTTCTCCAGCAGAGCGATAGTCTCATAAATCACAGTAGGTTCATATAATGACATGTCATTCAACCAGAGAAATCATGTTTGCAAAGAATATTCATACATACACAAAAGACCAAAAGAAAATATTCTGTTGACAGCAGTCATCTCTGAGTAATTAGCTTAAATTTACTTTTATTTTTTATTTTCTTGTTTTTTTATATTTTCTAAAGTTGTATTTGCAATTAATATATATCTTTCAATTAAAATTGCAATTTTGAAAATTCACTAAGCATCAGAAAGTTCAAAAGAATCATTGTGAAGATTTATATTTTGTAATAAAAAAAAGCCTCCAAAACACTGGTGGTTCACAAGTCCCAGAACTTTCAATGAGAAAACATCTGGCCAGCAGATTAATTTGTTCTTGTTCTGATTGTTTTGTGGTGAGGTTTGCAGTACTTCCCACTGTTTTGTTTTTTCTCTTTATTCAAATATGAATTACCTCCTTTGTCAGTGCAATATAGTTACAGAAAACTTCTATTTTTAAACTATACAGTATTTTCCTACTAATCTTTATACCAGAGCTATTTAAGTTTGGCAGATAAAGTAAACCTGGAATGTAAATTACTATAAAGATTTTTTTTTTGAAAACCAAAAATGTATTGGAAAAATTACTACAAAGATTTTTTCCTTCAAGGAAATTATATCAGATTGAGGTTAAAATACAACCTGGAAGAAGACAATCTCAATCACGAAATGGAAGGATGAGTATGAAATTGTGAGGAAAATTTAAGTATAGTGGCACATCGGGGAATAATGCCATTAAATTTGACATTGTTTTAAAATTTAGAACACTGAATTGGTGACTACAACAGTAACAAATTTCATTAGGAATGACTCAAGTGTTATTTATAATAATCTACATAAAATGGTGCAATTGCTTTTGGAAACAGCTTTCAGGTCCTCAGAAAATTAAACATACAGGTGCCACATCACCCAGTGAGTGCATTAAAAAATCTATATATGTAAATTATATATTATATATATATAGATAGATAGATATTCAAGAGAACTGAAATCATTTGTACACACAAAATACTTGGGTATGAGGAGTCATTGCAGAACTACTCATAATCATCAAAGTGTATAGACAAGTCAAAAATTCAGTTGATGAATGCATAAGTATAATATGGACTAATCATACAGTGAAAAATTATTTGACAATAAAAAGGAATGAAGTACTGATACATGCTACAACATGAATGAACTCTGGAAAGGTTATGTAAGAGATAGAAGGTAGTCACAAAGGTCAGATATGATATGATTCCACTCATGTAAAATATCCTAAACAGGCAAGCAAGAGATACTGAAAATAGATTAGCAGTTTGCAGGGGCTGGAGCCTAGAGAGGGCCACAGGGTGAGTGACTATAAATAGATGAGCAATTGCTTTTTAGCGTGATGAAAATGCTCTGAAATTGATAGTGCTGATGGCTTCATAGCTCTGTAAATACACTAAAAACCATGGAATTGTATATTTTAAGAGGTTGAATTTATGGTATGTGGGTTTTTAAATTCAGTTTAAAAACATTTTGGCTTTCTTAGCATAAGATATTGTTCCTCTAAACAAGAGGCAGAGCTTTATGATTTTTAAATTGTTTCAAAGAAGTTTCATGATTCATACAAACAAAACCCCAAACCCCAAGTTTTATGATTGCATGGATATAGGAACAGAGATCACAAGAAAATTCTGGTCTGCCCCAGGAAGTGAGAAAATGAGATTTGAGATAACAGTGCTTCACTTTCTACTCAAAGGAACCACAAGACCTGACTTCTAATTCTTCATCAGACCTTGATTTGCTGTGCTCCGGGAATGGCTATATTGTGTCAGTTTCCCCATTTTTTTTATTTTAAAGAGAATAAAACAAAAGAGGGCAGAACAGAGCAGATCAGAACAGAACAACATATGCAACACGGTACTTTACATTAAGTTTCCCCATTTGTTAAATGATAATATTTGCTGGCTTTCTTGTAGGAATTTGGTGCAAAAGAACAAACATGCCTGGCACACCTACTGGGACTCTGGAGAAGAGTGGGAAGAGAGTGACTAAATATACAGGGAGTGACCTGTGCAGTTCAGTAAGCATCATAACGAGGACTTAAAAATTGTGAGACATCAGATGAAAATACTTTAAATGTGTACCAAGAGACTTATCAATAAATTCTGATAATGGAATATCATGTAGTAGTAGAAGTGAATGAACCACAATATCTTAATAAGCCTGATAAACAGCAAGAAAAACATTTTTGAAGGTGTACAAAGTATAGAATTATTTATGGAAAGCTTAACATAGGTTAAAGTACTCCATAACATTAAAGGATGCATAGATATACTGTGGGATGATATTCCAGGGAATGATAAACATCAAAATCAGATAGTTTTTTTTGATTCTCAGGGGCTGTCTGCATGATAGATGGTAGACAGATGAGTACTGTGTTATTTCTTATATACTTTTATGCATCTTAAACATTGCACGCTCATTTTTAAAAGTTTTATTAGAAAAAGAACTTATAGGTCACTTCCTATTGAGTGAGAATGGAAGATAAGGAAAGACCTTTAGGAAAAGATGTCTGGATCTGGGCCTAAAAGACTCATGATTTTAACATATAGAGGCAAAGAGAGAGGCCTTATACGTGAAGGGAATAGTGTAACCAAAGAAAAACAACAAAGTATTAGCCTAAAGAACTACAATATTTCTTTAAGTCACAAAGCATTTTTAGGTTTCAGTTTCTTACAGATTTTCAAAACACAGAACACAAAGGACAAAGAGATTTTCATGAATTATGGTGTAGAAAGCTTAATACATTGAAAACAAAACACAACCAGAATCTCAGTCTGGTTTGGAGGGTTGCAAACTTGCTCCTTTTTAATAGTGAGAACAAATTGGGATCCCTGGAATATACCACTTGGGAGATGGTGGGAGAATAATTTTATCCACAAGTATTAAGTTGTTGCCTGAGGACAGCTGAGTAAACAGTTTGCTGAAGTCCGTTTGAGGACTGCCAGCTAGTTACACCCATAATTTCATCTCTATTAACAAAAACAACTCGTACTGTCGCAGTGCCCTGCTTTGGCTACCCCAGGGTTTGCAGCATGTGAATTATGGAGTGTCACTTGAGGAACATTCTATAGCAGTGGGGGCTGTGTTTTGATGTCCTTTCATTACCCACCCCCACTCTGTTGATTTATGGCATACCAGGCAGAGATCTAAATCAAAACTAGAAAATACGTGTGAAATAATGCAAAACAGAGTCGAAGGGTTGGCAATTCCGTAATTATACCTAAAGGGAAAATAATTATGTAATACCATATGGCAACAGTAAGTCTCAGAAAAACAAATGTCCATACTGTAAATGTAAAATTCTGGGAAGAACACACAAAGTCTTTAAAGAGAAGTAGAGGGAAAGGCTTGCCTTTGAAAAGGACCCAGAGACAACTTTGTGAATGATATTTGGCCTTTGACAATATTGTTTATAGGCCAGAAAATCAAAGTTTGAGTGAGTGTAGTGACATGGGCCTCACAGATAAGTATAGAAAATGGGACAAAATTTCAATTATTTATTGTTTCTGCTCAGTCTAGACTACTACCTGTAGTAACCATTGGTTTTACCCATCAGTTAAAATTCTGGAAATGTGAAAGCAGTGTATTGATAGAATACAGAAAACTCTCCAAGTCTAAACAGCAACTATGAAGTAGGAACTAAGTCAACATAAGAAACATCACACACTGGTGACCTTTCAGTGAAAAATAAATGGAAAGAAAGATGAAAGAATTCCTTAGTAGTCAAGCATAGGAAACTCTAATGTGTAAGTCTATCAGTCAAGGAACAACCTCTAACTAGTGAGAAATATGAAAGAAATGACCAAGGCAATATTTCAAATTCAGTCTGTGCTGGTAAGCCCCCATCTATCTTCCTGCATATTGTACAGCCTTGGCGGGAACCGCAGACAAAATGCTAGAAAAAGATTAGATACCTAAGGCTTTTGGTGGTCAACTTCCTTCATTAAAAATTCACCCTAGGTGGAGCTATACCAGAGACTGCCCTGATTGTGTGAACTCTGGGGACAGAAGTGACAAAATCATTCTAAATAGGGAAATCAAGAAAGATAGAGGATTCTTTAAAATGGGTTGCCAGATGAAGACCTCAGGCCAAATCTATGTAGCTGTCTTTGTAAATATGTTTTATTGGTATATAGTCTCACTCAGTTACTCCTTCTATGACTGCTTCTGAGATAAAATGGTAGACTTGGCATTTGTTAGAGACACCACATAGCCTGCGAAACTTAATGTTTTTTAGACGCAATCTTCCTATAGTGTCCAGGCTTCCTGCTGGCCTTGTACTCTTGAGCTCAAGTAATCCTCCTGCCTCAGTCTCCTGAGTAGCTGAGACTACAAGCACATGCTACCATGCCTGGCTAAGCCTAAAGTATTGCTTATACAACCCTTTTCAAAAGTTTTTCCACCTCTGCTTTAACACACCATTTTTTGAAACACCTTCAGTTGGTGATACACTTGAAAGCGATAATGAATAACTATCTAACTGTACACAACCTTTAGGTAATTATGCTTAGGCTTTAGAGTTGAACACTACTGTACTACCTTGGGTTCTTTATAGTTATTTTATTTTCTTAAATAAGAGTATGTATATATATTATGTAGGTTATAACATTTGTATTTGGGCCTATTTATTCTTTTTTTCTCTCTCTACACAAAAGAACCTGACAGTAGAAGGAGAGTTTAGCACAATCAATGTTAAGGTGATTTAAAAAAAAAAACAATTTAAGAGAATTTTAATTTTTAAAAATAGGTATTAAAAAAGAAACAATAGCCTAAAGGAGTAAAAAGGTTAAAGCTCTTTAAAACACTCCTTGTAGTAATTCATTTCATCTGCACAATAACTCAGCTGTTAGTGCTGTGCCTATTTTATAACAATGTAATTGAGGTCAGTGAGGTTAAGAAAGCTGTGTATGATCTCTGACTTGCAGAGATGGGGAACACCCGTCAGCTCCAGGTTCACAGGCTTTCCGTGTGCCTCCTCACCCCATCGTGCAAGGGATGGCAGAGGAGGACCTGCTCAGGAAAGCTGTGCATCCTTTTCCCAACCTCAGAGGGGCCTGGACAAGTCTTTTTGTCTCTTCAGTATCACTCAGTATTCAATAACAACAACCACAAATGGATGCTAGAGTCCCATAAGGGTTTTCATTTTATTAAAACTATAACTGAAAACTTCAGCTTTGAGATGCCTTTAAAAGAGAATTTGGCTCCCTGTGTTTCCTCTGTTCATAATCATCTTTGCTCCTTTCTTTTCGAAGTGTTCAGCAGGATGAGTGGATGGCTTCATTGCTAGGGAAGCTCAGTGGCAGTTTCATTTGCCTCCCGCTGCCCCTCAGCCCGCAGTCTCTGTGGCTGGGCTGGGCTACCCCATTCCAGCCCTCCTGGGTGACTCACTTTCTGTTCCCATTTCCAGTTTTGTCTCTGGTGCTTCCCCTCAGCCCGGCCAGTGACAGTGCTGCCCTGGTCGCTTTTTCTGCCTGAGTTCCCAGCACTTTCTGGCTATTAATCTGAACATTTAAAATCCCCAAGCCCACAGATTCCACGTATCTAGCCATTTGAAAGAGTCTCTCTAAACAGAGATTCTGCAAGTGTCAGAAAATCCCACCAGCATCTGCTCTCTGAGGAAGTGGCTTTTACAAGCGAAACTATCCTACGTTCCCTGGCAGCCAAACTAGGAGGGTGCTCTAGAAAATGGGCAAATTTCAGAGGATGACAACCACCCTTTGCTGTCTAGTTTTTACCAGGCTAGGAAGGAAAAGGCGACTTGTCCCTCATCAGAAATTTATCACCAGAGGGAAATAGAGACTCACACACCAACCATGCAGAGGAAGGCTGGGATGCTCTCTGACTCCATGGAGTACATTTACTAAACCTTTTCTGAATGACCAAAGAAAAAACAGTGGCAAGAAACAGTTCTCCTGAGCAACTGGGCCCCACCCTTCCATCCACCCACCCATCCACAGGGAACTATAAATTAGATATTAAAGGCTAAGCGAATTGGCAGCTGAAGCTTTAAACATTTCAAAGTGCCAAATCTGGGCTTCTATACAGATACTTTTTTGTTTTAAGCAATGGTCATTTGAAACTACACTTAGAAGTTTCAGAGAGAGAGAGAGAGAGAGAGAGTTATAGATGAAATTCCCACACAAAGAGAACAAGATACAAGTGGAGATGACCTGCTCCTTGCAGGTATCAGAAGCCTGATAAGAATCATTCCAATCATTCCACATATTCACACAGTAACTCTCCAAGGTAGACCTCATCATTTTTCCGTTAAAGATGATGCACGGTCCTAAATGCCAGGGTCACTAGTGAGCCCCACTGGACAGCATCTAAAAGACAACCACAAACTACAGTTGATAAAACTTCTTATTCTAAGATGGCTCATGACAGGGGAACATAAACCAACTCTGAATTTTCCTTTCCTGAAAAGTCTCAGAAAAGGTGAGAATAGAATTTCAAGCTCTCTATTTCCTCCCAAAGGAAGAGCCATCTTTTTTTTTTTTTTTTTTTTTTTTTTTCTTTCTGCTTTGGAAACCTCAGAGACCAGTTCATCTAAAATCTCTTAAGAACAAAGAAGGAAACTGAGACATTGACATGTAGGGAGACTTATTAAAAAATAAACTAATCAGTGGCAAAACTCTTTTTGGTCTTACTACTGTTTCCTACTTTAATTTTTTTCCAGCTTTGGATATAATTGGTAAAAATGGTATGATTTTCAGGTGTATAAGATGATGATTTGATAAGCAGCTATTTTATGAAATGCTTATCACAATCGACTTACTTAAATTCTCATCTAATTGCTCTGTTTTGTTTTAAAGGTGAGAATCTTTAAGGAAATTTATAGTATATAATTCAGTATTATTAATGTAATAGTTAATCTTGAATGTCGACTTTCTTGGCTTGAGAGACACTTAAGAAATTAGCAAAGCCCACCCCTGGGTGATGGGTCATTTGGGTGTGACCTGAGGGTCTGTATCTTTTCCTGGCCACTACTGCCTCAGGCCCTTCCCTTGCACTCTGCTTCCAGCCATCATGAGGTGAACAGCTATCCTTAACCATGTCCTTCTGCCGTGATGTTTCCGGCCTGGAACCAGCTGACCATGAAACCTCTGAAGTTGTGAGCCTTTTTTCTTTTGTGTTGTCAGTGTCAGGTATTTGGTACCTGTCACGGAAAGCTGACTAATGCAGTTAACCATAGTCACCATGATTTATATTAGATCATCTGAACTTATTCATCTTGTAACTGAAAGTTTATATCCTTTGATCAACCTCTCCCAGTTCTTCTCACTCCTCATCTTTCAAATCACCATATATATATTTCATTGTCTTTTCTTTAACATGTGACAGACAACCAAGTTCGGGAAAAAAGGAAAAATACTATTGGTGTCACAACTGAAAATTCAAAGACCACCTACCTTTCATTCAGTCAAAAACCATCAATATGTGATCAGTTAATAGCATCATGATCAATGTGATTACTTTTACTGTACATAGCTGGGCTTTCTCTCCTTTTCTTTATTTTTCTAGTCATGATAACCAAAATAGTTAATAGGCTAATGAATAAAAAATAAACCATGATGAAAATCCGAAATATTCCCACTCATTAAAAAAATTAAAAGTTACATTCTTTCTTCTCATATTTTATTCAGGAGGTAGGTTAATGAGGATATTATTGGGCATGACTACAAGAGAAAATGTAAATGCTCTGGTTTTTATTAGTTTTCTTTCCTTACTTGGACTTAGTGGTGGGATTGAACTTACTGACAATTAAGAGCAAACACACTAATATAACAGTCTTTAACAGGTGCCCAAAAAATCTTGGAAGGAATATATGACTCCAAGTGGCCATGGCTTTGCTTCTGAAGGCAGAACAATCAACCATGTTAAAGCCAGGCCTGTATCATGTAAACTTTTTTCTCCTCTCTCTCTATGGGTTCCTTTTCCTCACAGCTCCCCTTTTCACAGTTTTCAACTTTTATATTAAACTGTCCATCAGGGGTAGAAATACAGCTGTTGGTAAAATTGCTGTGTGTGGGGAGGCTGGTCTAGTCTGAGAAGCAGCTTGCTCTGCGTACCACTCTTCTACCAAGAACTGGCCCAGTTTCACCATTAGCTGTAGCCCCCTCTTTCGTGGCCATGGAAATGTCTGATTCTAAGGCTGTAAGATGCTTCAGTGATCCCACTTATCTTTTATATTTAGTCCAATTTCAGCTTCCTGGATTGTCTTACTGAAGCAAATAATGGATTTCTTCATTCTGACCATGGTCATACTCCAGTTGTCCTCACGGGGACCAGCAAATCACATTTTAGTCAGATATCCAAGGGTACTTCCCTGGTCCTCCTTAGTAAGGAATTAGCTCTAAGACAAAGTTCCGTCCCCTGGAAACTACAGTTAAGTGTACTATTTCAGAGCTTCAACAAGGCATATATTTCAGGGCTGTCACATACACTTTTTCATGCACGGGAGGTTCATAAGTAAACTAGGTATCGTTGAATGAGGTTACAGTTGCCCACCTGGTCAAAACAGGACTGATCTATCCAACTGAGTTTTAGCAAAAGAAAAATAAATCAAACAGACAAATGTCATCTTATTTGCAACCTCCATGTTAATGCTTTATCATTCAGATCAAACACAGGTGTGGGCTTTTATTTTTTTTTTTTAAGGTTACCAGAAAACTGAGTTTATACCCAAGGACTCATTGGTCCTTAAGGTTAACACTCCCTTATTTATTAGGACAGAATCTTCTGAAAATTCTGGAAAAATCATGAAGGTCTTGCTGTGGTCAAGAGGCTTGCTGGAGGGCCGGGATGAAACCCACTGCAGGCTGTCCTCAGCGAAAGGTGCTTAATTCAGATCTTGTCAACTGGTGGAAATCACCTCCTTCTGGGACAAGGGCCAATATGGGCAACTCAACTGGTTGCAAGGAATCTATGTGACACTGTAAATGGTGAGACTTGCTTAGACTTATGACTAAATTTCAGTGTTTGTAGGACCTTCTTGACACTTATCAGAAAGTGGGTGCTTAAAACTTTGACTTACAGAGAGAACTACAGCTCCAAGAGAGCCTGTACATGAATCCCTCCTCACACACACATTCAAGCTCTCTTCAGGTGGCCCCTTTGACCTCTGAAGGAAAAGCACACAAACTATAAGGCAATTCATTCTACCCTAAGCGAAAGTCAAACTCTCTTCCATTCTTATATTTCAGGTTTGCTAATATTAGCAGACTTGCAAATGTAGGAGGATAATCATTATAACTCATATTAGATATGGGGGTTCCTTCACCCCGTTTTCATGCGATATGATTTTCAGATTATTCTGGTGAGAAAAAACGTTTTCTCTAGAACTTCACCTCACTTCTACATTCCCAGGAAACCTAAAGCATTGGATATACCTTTAATAGCCACACTCATCTCCTTGAAACTTTTCCACCCTCAAACCTTCTCTCTTCCCACAGGAGGCTTTTCTTCCCTTGATTATCCTTGACTTCTTCTGAAGGAAGTGAAGAAGATCCCTCTGTTCCCTTAGGAAACTTCATGTACCCCGCATATTTCAGAACATATCCCTCAAAATCCTCCTCCTCATCTTCAATTTCTCTTATGTGATATATTCAACTCAGATTTGATTCTGTATTTTTGATCAAATGAGAGTCAAATATGCACAATCTCATGATTTTATAAATGACAGGATTGTCTTCAAATCTTATGGGGATGCTTTTCTTTTTTTTTTTTTTTTTTTTTTTGGCACCAGGGATCGAACTCATGACCTCGTGCTTGCCAGGCAGGCGCTTAAGCCACTGAGCTAAATCCCCGGCCCGGGGATGCTTTTCAACTGTCAATTTTCAAATATGTTAGACTTTTGAGGGGTTTTTCTAAAAGACTTTTCTTCAAAATTTATTTTTTTACTTTTTGCAGTGAAATTAAACTATTATATTTGTAGGGCACCTGATTGGATGCGAAAATTCCTTAATGAGGGATTAAATTTTAGATGGGTCGTGGGAAGGATTGCCCTTTAGAGAATCAATTTTAGGTTGAACGTTTTTACAAAATGGGCTACTTTTGTCCATTAGGTACTCACTATGAAGCAGAGAATGGAATGGAAGCAACTTAATTATTTGAAAGTAAATTTCTTTCACATTGAAAAACAAAAAGCAGGAGAGTATGAAAGGCATGTGCCAGTCTGCAGTGTGCCATCTCCCCACCCTAGTGCAGGTGAAAGAAGTGTTCACCTGTCTATGCCAACATCTATTCAGTTTCATCCCAGAGACTTTAGGACCATGTTGGGCTGAATGATCATTTTGCAACAACTCTACTCAGAAAGAACCACTGTCAAATTATAAATATCCAGCTTTGTTAAGATATTTACTAATAGAAATATTCCTGGAAGGACAGGGCAAAGTTCACATAAAATAATGTCATGGATATATCAATGTGAAAGAGACTGGCTAACCCATCTCAGAGTTTCCCTTCTCTCTCCTCTCTCTTTCTCTCTCTCTCTCTCTCTCTGATATACTTTCCAGCTTATCAGTTACATGTGCCTATAGCCCAGACTGGTACACATAATTACAATGAAAATAAATGAAAAATAAAAATAATTATGCATATGGAGTGGGAGAGCATAAATTAAATGCTGGACTAAGTTACTTGGTTTCATAAATCCTGAATTCAGTCATTTTGACTTTGTAAAAATTAAGTCATGACATGAAGACAAAACAGAGTCTTAAGGAATCCCCTTCTAGAATTTTTCTGCTAGGATGTAATTTGAAATTAAACGTGTATTATTCTTTGTTATACTAAACAAACAAAAGTGCATAAGTAGACATCAATATAGAAATACTGCTTCCTTTCCAGTTCTGTGTTTGGACTGGCTCACTGATCACTCACTTCAGTTTTCAGAGGTTCAAAATAAGAAATCAGTCTCATTCTAAGAGTTATCTTTTAAACAAAACTTCCCTTTGCTGAGGCAGCATGGTCATCTCTACATTTTCTAGTAAAGACTCATGGGCAAAGGGCCAGAACAACAGAAAAGTTTACCGTGTTTGATTTACTTGGAATTTAAGAGACTCTTTCTTGTCACTATCTAGGTCTTAGTTATCTATGAAGACCATCCCCTAGTTTCCAACTTCACAGCTAAATAGCCATGGTCTAAAGGGCCATCTTTAGTCTTGTGGCTGTAAACTTGATATTCCTGCCTACAAGTGCTCAAACACTACCTGATTCAACCTCTGCGCTTTACAAAGGAAACCCAACAAGAATTAGACAAGGTTTGGTAGTGTAAATGTGTCAATGCCTAACAGAATCAAATGGTGGTTGTGGTGAGGATTTAACAAAAATCCTGAAGTCTTATATACTCATATCAAATCTCATATTAGGGAGATTATATGGTATTTACCCTTGTGAGTTTGGTTTATTTCACTTAAGAGAATGGTCTCAAGTCGTGTCCATTTATTTATAAATATCTGGGTTATGAAAGCATCATTTTCTTCTTTCCAAAAGACAGTTTTTTTGTTTTTCATTTATTTACCCAAATTACTTTTTAAGAAACTTTAAAGGGATATAACATAAAAAAAATAAGTATAGTGGCTAAACTAATAGTGTATAACATAAAGAAAATAAGCACAGAGGCTGAACTAATAACATTTAATGACTCCTTATTATGCATTAGACATGTATTAAGAAACAAAATATTGTTTATTTTTTAATCTGTTGCGTATGAGAACTTCCATTTTATACTCTAGAAAACTGTAGCTGCAGGAAGTCTAAATAACCTTTGGAAAGCATTGAACACGTCTTTGTCTGATTTTCAAAGACATTGCTTTTTCCAACTATGCTACCCAAAGAAAACTTGTGAGAGTGGAGTCAATGATGATTTGAGGTCAGTATCCAAACTGTCCTGCACATGGACGTTAGCATCAGCTGTCTTCTCTAGTAGAGCGGGAGACTTGACATGGGGCAGTGGTCCATGTTTGGAAATACACATAGGCTCTATGATTCTTGAGCCTCTCTAAAAGCACATTACTGAATGCCTACCATAAATACTGATGTGCTGGGATGCGGGGGTACAATCTATGAGAAAAAGATTTTCTGCTGCAAACACCAGCAGGCAAGGAAGATTCTATTCCTTTAGCTTTCATGTATTTCTACCAGTATTTGACTGTTTAATGGTTAGTGCTAACCCTCTTCTTATGATTTTTCTCTTCTTTCCTGTGTACGTATATCATGAAAGGAGACATGAGAGAGGAGAGAGAGGAAAGAGAGAGAGAGAGAGAGGGAGAGAGAGAGAGAGAGAGAGGGAGAGAGAGAGGGAGAGAGAGAGAGGGAGAAATAGAAGTATACACAAAGATACATATCAGGAAAACGTGATTTTGTGGATTTGCTACGTATGTTTCATGTTTCTTGTAATGAAATGTTGATAAAAAATTTGAATGAATATTTTCATGTTTTAAAGTGTTAAATTTGCCCGCATGTAAAAAACCTAGCAAACAGAGGCTCTTATGATTCTGACCTTTAACAGAAACCTAGGCTATGTTCAAGGAAAATCACACCAGACTGTGAGCAAAGTAAACACGACCACTGTTGCCTGCACGCTGTTCAAGGTTTTTGTCATGACAGACACGATCATGGTAGATGAAATATGCAAAGGCTAATCTGTAATAAAGTCTGCTTTTGGATCCTTCCCAATGTTTTATAATTCAAAATAATAAAAATGTCACTCATATAAATAACAGTGGGATAATCAGCTCATCTTCATCACCATTTTGATAACTGATATACTTGGTATTTCTCAGCAGATAATTTGACTTTAAACTTCATACTATTTACATCTCTGCAAGACTGCATGAAGGCAAACTGTGGTCAGATAAGACACCCACTAATGATGATTTATGACACATCAATAGAGTGTAGATGACCCTTCTAAATCTCATTATCCTCAGAAATAAAATCCTGACAATAGCAGAAACAGAACTTACCACAATCATTTGTATTTAGGCTCTAGGGAAAAGAACTAAATCCTCAGTTACTTCTGAAAATACATAAAACTGACCCACATTAAAAACAAAACAAAACAAAAAACCCTAATAGCCAATCCATAGAGGACACATTTCTCACAGGGAGATACAGTTCTACAAATCAATAATACTTGCAAAGAGTTTTTAAAAGTAGACAAGCATAATATGAAAATAAAAAGCAAATTATAGCTCAGACTTTCTCCTAACCCACCGGAATCAAAGAGTCTGAGACGATCCAACAGGAATATTTGCACTAGGCAAATATTTGTACATATAAACTCTCTCGTTTTAGTTTTGATCTTCTCTTAAACATTATGAATTTAACAGCTTGGCAAAGTGTTGTGCTTGCCGTCCAAAACCCAAAAGGCTACTTTCAAAGATTAAAAGTGTAAATTTCTCTGTGAGCCTTTTTTCATAGGGGGATCAGGGCCCTCCTTGCATTTCTGCACTGGCTTGTGTGTAACACATGACGTGATTTGTTAATGTTATATAATTTATATTTTGGTGGAAATTTTTTAAAAAAATAGTGACATAAGAGAATGTTAGAGAATTTAGGGGTGAATTAGGGTCAATAAAAAGTGATTTTTATATTCATTGGGTAGTCACTGAAGGAAATGGCTCCAGCTCCGTGTATGTAATGACTACAGTATCATCACTGAGTAAGATCTCCACACCCCTGATTCCATCATGCCCTCAGATCTCAGGAAATATTTCTAATGGAAAAATACCTGATATAAATCACCAACACTCCCAAATAATAGCCGGATAATTTGTAAGAATACTGAGGAACACTGAAAATACAATCAAAACACCTTGTTATTTTTAGGTCTGCACGTTAAGTAGCAAGGCAAAAAGTAACAGTGCACTACAGTAAGACTAGATTTATTTTTATTTTTTTAGGACTAGTTTCAAAGGTTAAGTGTGGTAGGATGAGTGAGAGTGAAGGGTAGAGGTCACTTAACTGCATGGGGAATTTCACTGATACTTGATGATATTAAAGCAACAAGCCCATTGGTTTTATGTTCTTGAAAATTATAATCTTTTCCTCATTGTGCATACAATGGTGGCCCATCTTTAAAAGCAAATTTTAAAAAGAGGGACTCTTCTTTTTTCATATAGCATGCCTCAAAAGAAATAGATATGTCTCAGTGAGGCCTCAGAACTTGTTAACCTGGAGCATAGGAGGCAGAGGCCCAGGGAAGGTATTTTCCTGGTTTTTATACTACAGAAGGGGAAGCGAACATTCAGGAAAAGCTCTACTGGAAAGACAAGGGAACTTCTGATCCCATCATTCTTAAGATCCTCAGACTGATGAAGGCACACAAGTTATGCTTTAAACAAGGGTAAGATACTTCTGTCATAATTTGAAATTTTCAGGGTCAATAACCTGGATAAACTCTGTGATGATAAGGAACAGGTCCACACTTAAGCTCAACAATTAAATAAGATTTCCTACAGGATCCTCTATGTATACTAACCAATTGGTCAAGTCAAGATTCTTTAATGGATTTATTATATGGCTCAGCTATAAACACAACAAAGTACTAAACATACGTGATGAAACAGATTAATGAAATGAGCTGTCTTTTAGTTTCAGACTGCATAAAGAGAGAGCATGGAGAGTCTGAACAAGAAAAAAGTCCATTAGTTTAAGTTCAGAACAGATAACTGTTTTGCGGAAGAAGGGGAGAATGCACTTAGGTTTATCTTATGTTTGTTTTGTTTTGTTTTATGTTGGTAGGAAGGAAGGTTCCAGGCACACCAGATCTGGATGCATGGTGATATGGAAAGACAAACAATTATAAAATGGTCACAAAAAGTATAGCATAGCATTATTTTGCTTTAAATTCCATTGAGTTAATTGTCTTGCTATAGGATATTTGCATTAATGCTACATGTACAATTTCAAGTCCTTGTCAACATTAACAAACGCAAATAGCAAAGTCACTTAATAATTTTTTCTGGAAAATTCAAACCGTGAAATACAGTATACTAGTATACTGAAAATTCTTTAAAAAGTAATGTAACCTATGTGATCTGAAAATGCAAACTCATTATTTTAGCATAGAACTCTTGAAACTTCTATTCATAGACAATTTGTTCTATAGTTTTAAAATAATTCTATTTTATCTTGAAAGTGTTTTTGAAATGAGAGGTTTAGGTTAATTCACTGAAACTGACAACTAAAGAAATAACTCATGCAAAGTATGGTAACCAGGTATAAAAAGTAAATAAATACAAATGTGTCACTGGAATGTCACATGCATATTGGGGAAAATCTACACAGTTTTAATTTATGTGACTTAGCTGGTAAGTTTGCTTCTCTTTTTTTTACATCTTTCTTCCTCTAGAAGTTTGAGAATGATAACAGTTTAGTCCTCAATGATTTATGCTAATTTAGAGAAAGATGTTTCACATTATCTTACCATTGTATCACAAATTCACCTCTAAAAATCACTCTGCTTCCAAAATAACCCAGATCATATTATTTTTAAATTTTTTCTAAATATTTAAGAAATCATAGAAACCTTATCCAGTCTTGGCTTATACAATTGGCTTATGTTCCTGAATCATTTCATTTGCTTCCCCTCCCGCAAATATTTTTATAAAATGAATGGTAAACACACACACACACACACACCCCACTTAAAGTGACTGTATGTAGGAAAAAATTTGGACTCTCTCCCAGTCACACAAAATGTTAGTTATATGACTTGTTCCAACTGAAAGCTGCTGCATTTGTGATATTGGTACAGTGCCAGGAGAAAGGAATCTTTAATTAAGGATTGAGTTTAAATCTAATTGGATAAATGTACTGTGTGAAGATTTATGCCATGTCTCTTCTCAGCAGCTAAATAGTTACCTACTCAGAAAACATCCCACAGTAATTCTTAGCAATGAAGTTGTGCCCACTATTTCCCTTCAGCAGAAACCTATGAAATTTCAGGACAAAAGAGACCTTAGGGGCTGCCTCGTCCCCCATCCACAATTAATAGGTGAGGATACTGAAGTGACAGCTTTGAACATCTTATGGAACTCCAGCTACAGTTTCAGCCACTTGCTTCTCTGCCCCAAGAACACATTTCACACATAAGTAAACAATTGTGTATAAAAATAGGCTACTTTTCATCTAATTTATCATCCTATTGAATTTGCATCCTTGGATGTATGTTGATTTCTGTGGAATTTCTGGATTTATTTGAATTTCTTTCCTTAGTCTCCCTTCTAACCCTGTTCAGTGTCATGTCATGGTCCTATTTCATAGCATTCCATTTGGTTTAATGGCTTGGTGAAAGAGAAAGTGCATGTAGACCAAAGCCTTCAAGGACCCTCCCATGAGGTAAGAACTCTACTTGTACTCTTCCTGCAAGTAGAGGGATGTATGTTCCTACCACTTGAAAATAAAAAGAGAGATTAATTAGTTATATATTCAAAGTGCTTTGAAAATGAAAAGTGCTAATTTTATACTAAATTAAATTTCTCTCATAGGCTCAGCAACAATCTCATTTATGTTTGCTTCTGGGCCAAGAAAACATCATTGATATGAAAGCCAATCATATATAGTGCTTTTTGTTTCCTTTTGTTAGCACTTTTTCTCATCTTTTGATGCAGATCTGCCCAGAATGGACATACACTTACAAGTTAGTGTTGTATTTCAGAATGAAATTCTCTCACTATTTCTCTCACTCCTTTTCTTTCTCTTTTCTCTCTTTTTCTGTCCTTTCTTTCTTGCACTTTTCCTCCTCCTCATTTCTCCTCCACTTCTTCACTCTCCCTCTCCTTCTCCCTCTCCTTCTCTATCGCAGTACTGAGGCTTGAACTCAGTGTATCCTAAGCACGTACTCTACCTCTATTGTTGAGCTATACCTCCTGCCCCCAGGCCTTGGAGCAAAATACATTTTAATAAACAGGTTTCTATAATTGGCAAAACAGTCTACTAACAAGGTAAAATGCTGATTCATAAAGAGACAACCACAAATGATAATATATGCCATCCATGGCTGGGGAAAGACTGCCCATCAGATGAACAAAAACATGCAGAGGCAGTGTTGGCTTGAAGCAAAACTGTGGCAAGTCTGAATCATCCCCTGGGACCTTCCAGGTGGTATCATCAGTGGGACCTTTTAAACACCTTTCCCTACTGGTTAGGCTACTGTCTTAACCTGCCAGGATGCTTCAGAACTGCAGAATAATTTGGTTGGTCTGGTTTTGTGGCCACATGTAGACACCCAATGAAGTCTCCAGAGGTGTGTGTGTGGAAACTCAATCTGATTTAGAAATCAACTCTCCTGTAGGTAATGTTGTGATCTAATAAAGACCTGGAAATACAGTCTCACATGGTGTAATTAACAGAGTTGGGAAATCAACAAGCCAGAAAACTGTTGATAGAAAAGTATTTGTATTGTTCAAAGCATTTTGGGAGTATTAGGAAAACAATACCAAATTCTTTCTTTTGGCATCTGCCCTTAAAATCATATGGGCTACTGAAGGGGGCAGCAGAGCCGACATCATAGCGTAACCAGGGGCTGGAGACCTATTTGCATGTGGTTAGCACGTAAGTTCTTAGTTTACTGCTGATGTCATTAGTCAAATTCGGGTTAGTGAGGTGGATTAGCAAACTTTCTTTTTCTTCCACATAATAAACAACCATGGCAAACCACAGACACACACCTGAGACATCACGTGCTGTGAAAAGCTGCGTGTTGTGTAAATTCTGAACAGTTCTCACTGTTCGTGCTGCGAACAACAAAGTGGAGTGATGACACAAGACCCTGTTGTTTTGCATTCTCTGTACAGAGGCAAGTGATCTTCCACCCTGCCTGAGTGCAAATGACTGGAAACGGTTTTATAGCAAACTTATGCAGAGAGAGATGCTGGCAGCCAATGTTCCACTTAGTAAACTCAGTAGGAAATAAAGAAGACGAAGCCCTTATTTAAGGAACATGGTTTGATGTGCATGAACATGTGCATTGTAAAAATCTAAATGCACAGCTACACTTTCTGGTAGACTGTACATATCTACTGTAAATCCCCGAAGCATATTGTACATCTGCTCTAGCAATTGAAATCCTGTGATAGAATTTGTCATATCTATTTTTTTTCCTAAGAAATGCTTTGACAATGTAAACAACTAAAGTCAGGCTTCACATATCTTACAGAGGTAAAAGTCAAAATTGGGTAAACTTATATGCTATTGCCTGTTGTCTTCATTTTGAAGCTATTTTCTTTTTATTTGACAAGATACTTAGCTCAAAACTCAGTTGAATTTTTCACTACAACATCTGTTGTATATATGTTGACAAAACTGCACTGGGTAGGTATTCCAAATGCTCAAGTGATCTTTATGTATTTGTTTTATATACTACAACAACAACAAATAAAATGTGTGTTTTCATACAGACACTCATTGCCTACATAATCTCCAATGGTTTCTATGAAGTGTTGTATAATAAGGAAAGTTAATCACCCCAGTACAAATTAAGGGTGCTCAGGACTGAGCCATTGACTCTTTGCTTGGCCTCTCGACAGTGTATGCTTTTCATTAATGCTGGTCCCTCAGTGGAATTCCTGACGTCTCACTTTAAATACACTTTTCTGTAAGTCAACTAACAAAACTAATTAGGAACTGTGAAAGGCCATATTGATAGAGTAAAACTATATAAACCAGCTCTGACAATTCTCCTGGAGGACGCCATACATCATGGGGCTTTGTGCTCCACTCTGAGCCCTTTTTGGTTAGAATATAAATAAACTGAAGTAAAATCGCACATTTTAAAATGACTTTAAAGAACCACATACTTCCTGAAAGAACCATTTTCAAACTACATATAAACATGCTTAACCAGTCTTTACTGTGCTAAGTGGCTGGGGGATTTCACAGGGGCATGGCTCGGTGACCTGCTGACTGGTGGTGCGGACCCTAGTGCTGTCTCCATAAGGCTGTGGTTGGATCTGTCTCGGTGAACTGACAAGTTAGTTCAGTCACAACTAATTTGACTTTTTCTCATAGACCCCCTCAATTCATGGACAAGCCTTACACTTCCCAGCTATAACCCAGTGAACTGGTGGCTTGAACAGGACAGAGATCTGCCAGTGAGAACCACAAACCATGCCAAGCCAATGACCACAGCACCTGAGCAGTGCCTCTGTGGGCTACAGAAACAGCCCCTGGCATATTAAGTGTAAACCCTGAGAGATGGTGAGGAACTCAGATACAGGTGGGTGCAAGTCCTATTCTGCTAGTTACTCAGTTTGAGGTCTCAGTAAGCCCCAGTATCCTCATGTCTGATGGGAGAGTATGATGACATGGGTAATAGAGACAATGATGGTAGCTATGACTACTACTAAATGTCATTAGGATGCAAGTACCACTGCCATCACCACCACCATTGCTACTGTCACCATTGCTACTACTACTATACTATTGCTACGAATTCATTACTACTACAGTACTACTATCTCTGCTACAATGTGACTACTAGTACTACCACCACTACTGCCACAATTAGCACTGTTACCCCAATGGCTTCTTTCCTCTATCTGTTGTTACTGTGCCATAATAGTTAAAGGCATAAATTCTCATTGTGAGGCTGTCAAGTTTAACCGTTATGTCTGCCATTTCCTAACAGCATAAATTAATCTTCCATTCCTCAGTTTCCTTCTCTGCAAAATAACTATTAGTAAATATCTCATAAGAATGTTGTAAGCATCCAGTGTGTTAGTGTTTATAAAAAAAAAGCATTTAAAGCAATTCTTGGCTTGGGAAATACCCAATAACAGTATGCTAAAAATATAAGTGTAGCTGACAACTGTAATAATGCAACATGATGGACAGTAACTCTGTTTAACTTGGTACCAGTAAACAACATGTTGCAGGCTGCACTTATTAATAGTTGATTATACAATTTTAGAAAAGTGAGTGCCTGAACTAATTATGCACAAAACTATTGTGCACCATACCCAGCAACTTAAGTACTGAGTAAGGGTAGCCAATTGCTCCGTATTTTCCATCTCTGTCTGAAAAGTACTATTAGCCCCCAACAGATATCTCTGAAAAATCAATCAAAGTTCTTCCCCAGTTCAAAGCACGTGACACAAATAACCACTGAGGAGAAGCCCAGTTTGGAAAACACCAGGGATGGTCAAAGCAGTTATGAAAGTTTGAGGTTCTGTGAAAACTTCTGGGAAAAATTTCTGCCTCAGTGCAAAATAAACAGTTCTCCATCTTGCTGAGTGCAAAGGCTGCTTAGATACAATTTATTTAGAGTGAGAAAGGGAGCTGATGGGCCTCTCCTCTGCCTGTGACTCGCCTTCATGATATTTCTCTCTTCTGTGCAGTGCCATAGAGTCAATAAACCCAGAAAGACCAGTATGTGAGTTCCAACAGGCAAATGCCATAAATCCTTCAAGGGAGAAGGCTTTGCATATGCTAGAACTATATATGACATCATTCTGAGTTTCTGCATCTTCCTATGTTCCATATAAAAAGTTCTACAGCAATTAGATGTAAGTTCCATGAAAGGATGGAACGTATTTTACTTTTCTTTTTCTCCCCCAGGGACTGTCAAGATGGTCAGCACAAAGTAGGTTTAAACAAATGTTGGCTAAACGAATCAATGAATTGATAAATTTGAAGAGATCTGAAACACTTCAAAATACACCTTAGCCTCTGACATTTATAGATTTTAGGGATGACCTGAATAATAGTTGGGCCTTTGACTGATGAGATTTCTTTCTTTCTTTCCTTCTTTTTTTTCTCTTTCCTTCCTTCCTTCCTTCCTTCCTTCCTTCTTTCTTCCTTCTTTGTTTCTTTTTTTTCTGGTGAGCAGCTGCCAGACTTGCCAGCAGAAATAAGCAAGGTTCACTGTTCAGTCGCTGTTTGATTCTGCCCAAAATGGAACTTGTAATACTCCTGGCTTAGTGACATTTTAAAAATTAATTTTATCTGATATGTGCTTCTCGCACATCACTCCCAGATTCATATTCCAAAAAAACTGATTTCATCATTTCTCTCCCTACTCATGATTCACTGTTGCCTAAAAGATAATGACTGTTTCCTCAGACTGGCATTCCAGAGCCCACTAGTCTGACCTGAAGCCAATGGGCCTTGCTAACTGACCTCTCCTACAAAAACCCACCTCTCAGCTCAGCAAGTCTACTGCTAATCCCTGGATACAGAGTCGGTTAGCTGGGAGCTGATTTGTCTATTTGGGAATTGGTGCCTTGAGTAGTGTCTATAAATAAGGCCTGATCATTCCTCTCTTTGTACTGTTCTCAACAGAAGCCAAAGCCATTCCTCATTCAATGACCTGCTCATTTCCATCCTAAGTCTTTTCTCTAAGTCCAGAAGCATGTTTTGCTTCCCTGAACGTCTATGGCACTTCCTCTTTATATCACACATGTGGCATATTGGTCCTAAGCTACTTCGTTATTAAAATTCTGCTACCCCAATTCATAACATCTCCATACTTCTCAGACTTCTCATGTAATCCCCATAGTGCTTAACCAAGCTAGCCCTTAAACTCTCATTTGCCCCCAATACAAACTGCTGAAATACAATCTACAGGATTCAGTAATTTTAATGAGTGGACTGTACCCATTGTTATAGTATGGATTCAGGGAGGGCTGCCTTTTCATACAGTGGGTTTGTATGCTCCAGTCTCAGGTGAGACCATTTTCTGGGGGTGATTTTAAAGGTTATTGTTATTCCTGGTATCAAGGCACCCAACAAGGCATATACAAGCAAAGCACTGGCATCTTTATCTTGAAAGTATCTTATTATCTGAATAGGATGCTGCCTGAGGCTGAGTGGAGAGTAAAGGATCTTTCTCCATTGTAAGTCAGGAGGTAGAATGCTCAGAGAGCTTGTGGAGGGAAGAAAGGAGTTCTTGTGGCTCTAATAAGGATGGTGCTGGCATGGGGCTATTTGCCAGCATGCTCTTGGCAACTGACTCATTCTTCTGAGTTAGTAGGAAGTGTAGGTAAAATACGAACTGACGCACGCACATCTTTAACCAATCTACTAGTGACACAGCCTGCCACCACATGTGAGAGAAATGCATCCGAGTGAGGTTCTGTAACCACAGCAGTGATCCCCCAGGGATCTTGTGACAGAGCAGAAGGAACTGGAAGATGCTGTTTTTATTTTGAGGTAGCCAGTGTGGGTGTTAAAGGAGCAGAAATGATACACTTCCATGCGCCTGACCACGTGCTCCTCCTTACCCTTCTGGGTCTCTCCTGGAATACTTGAATTATTCATAACACATGGTGCCATCACTACACACAGGCAAGTGGGGCAGCAGCCCAGCACAAACAAACCCAGGCCTTCTGGTGTGAGAATGACAGATCTGTGACTTTAAGAAAGAGCTGGTGCACCATGCAGCAGAAAAGCCTGTAGATTCAGCTGTGATCTTACCTCACTCTCCCTTCTGCAGTGACCTCACCCAGCCACAATGCCACTATTCATGCAGATGGAGTGGAACACTGCATACAAAAGTTTCATTTAGGCACATAAACATGAATATTTAGCCTGTTTGATTAAAAATGAAACCTAGATACATGACTTCCTGCGATTTGATGGGGTTAAGATTTTTGTAAAACGTTTAATTTTAAAGACTAACACTGAAAAGAATAATAGAAAAAGTATTTATTGGAAAAACAGTGTTCCCTGGTACAGTTAGCCTTCTCTCAGCCTTTCTCATACTATAGTCCATTGAGGGGGAACCTTTTTGAGCCTTCAATGATACAAACAGCATACTGTGGCGTGCAAGTCATAGGCTCACCACTTCTGCATGGTTCTTTGGTACCACAGATGTTCTATTTACTTTCAGAAAGTCAACTATAGAAAATCTACCTGTCACATATTATTCTTCAAACACAGATCAGAATTTAAAAATCTTATTCATTTTATTTAACCATGCAATTCATTATGCCTCTCTATGAACGTGGGTACCTACAGATACACATAGATACTTGGAATAAATTCAAAACATGCATGCCATTTAGTTACTTTCAAAGCTACAATCTATTTAGAGTTGAAGAAGGAAGCTGGAAAAAGGCTTCACAAAAATCGATCTCCTGTGCACTTATTAGTGAAATAAATAAGACACGCATGTGTAAACATGATCTTGTTTCATTAGTGTGACAAGCTAAAGGAAAAAATATGTATGTGTGTATGTATATGCATATAAAAATAGTTAAGATAGTTTAAAAAAGAAGAAGCATAATGGCCTCCTTTGTCATCCACATGGCCTGTTCAGAAGCAAAGTCAATGCCTCCCTTCACTGAACACCTCTGTAGGTTCTGCCTTCCCTTCTACACCTTGTCCCAGTCTTTTTGTCCCAGAGAGAATGACCTCAGCCAAAGCAACAACACAGGTCACACCTGCCTTTACTTTAACCCACTGTGAGCCATTTTGAGTTCACTTTTGGGTGTCTTAAGAAATTTTTGATATGCTATAAGGTTTGGATTTTTTTTCATGTGGATATCCAGTTGTTCCAGCATATTTATTGAAGGCACAGTTTTTTCCCACTTAATTGCTTTTGCATCTATGCCAGAAATCAATTGTCTATTTTGCGACTATCCTATTGGCACTTTGGTGATTTGTCTATCTTGATATCAATGCCGTTTTGTCATGCTGGGTGTAACTTTGTGGTAAGTTGTGGGACTGGGGAGAGTTGGAGATCTAATTTTGTTCCTTTATCAAAGTTGTTTAGACTATTCTGAGTGTTTTGTATTTCTACAGAAATGTAAGAATAAAAATGTTAATTTTTATGAAAAATCATGTTGACATTTTGATAAGGGATTGTGTTTTCTAATCATTTTCTTCTATTTGTTTTTGGTTTTATTCTGTCATTTATTTCTAATTTCTTAAGGAAAGATATGAGGATATTTCATAACTTTCTTCTTTTCTAATAAATGTACTTGCTGTTAAAAAAAATTCATCTCCCCATTGGGTAACTGTGGAATTATTGCTATTTCTAATTTCTCACAAATGTCTTTTTTAGTAAATAAAAGAGTCCATGATAGAAGAATTAGAAGACAAATAAGAATAAAGAAGAAAATTAATCTGAGTTATGATTTTAACACTTAAAGGTAACTTCTGATCTTTGGTGTTTTAATCATTGCGTGTGAGAGAGATAGTAAGAACATACTGTATAGCTAGTATTACAGTACTTTTATTTTTCCATGTAAGTATTATGACAACTTGAGCATTTTCTCATAATCATTTTTTAAAAACATGATTTAATTGTCACACCACTTTTCACTATTTCTTTATTATTTGTCATTCAGATTATTTCTAATTTCCCAAGTCACATCTATAATTCTTTATAATAGCATTGCAGTGAATATCCTTGAATATAAACCTCTGCCTGGGTCTGTGATATTTTAGGGCATTCTTTTAGGTGCAACTGAAGAATACAGACATCTTCAAGGCTGACAAACTCAAAGTGCTTGCCGAACTGTTTTCCAGAAACATGTATGTCATATAATTGAACTCTGAGCCTACATACTTTGGTATTAAGTATGTCATGGATAAGTATCTTCTAAAACATTTCTTTTCATCAAAGCATGTATTTTCCTAAACTTCCAACTACTTTGCAAACAGTAGAAGATAGGTTCTTTTTTCAGAAATGAAAAATTCCACTAATATTTCTAAATATATAAGGGGGAGAAAATATGTTTAAGTGTTACATGGAATATAGTTTTTTAGAGAAAAATAATGGGCAAAAAGAACATTGCAGTAGACACTGCCTACCAAACTGTATAACATTATTTCACCATTTATTTGAGAAAGTATATTTTAAATACACAACAACTGAAATTGCTATTTAAACTGAAATCTGTGGTGAATCTTTTGGAAAAGTGAAAATTTCCTTTGTTAACACAAGAGAGAGAAGATGAGAACTCCCTTTCTTATTTTTGCGATTTTTCTATAAGCAAAATTATTTCAAAATAAAAGTTAAAAGATTATTACCATATTAATTAAAACAGGTTATTATAATTTTAATATTTAAAAGAAAAATGAAGTTGTACCTGGTACACACAAAAATTTCACAAAACTAAGGAAGCACGTCTTGTTTGAAGCTACAGAGTTTTCCTGGATATTTACAAATCATAAATAACTTCACAACTGAGCAGAAAAAAACTGTAGTTCTGAAATGGCTACTTAAACCTGTCCTTACTGAAATCTAAGATCATATTATAGACAAAATTCATTGGCTCTTCACATAGCCAGCGTGCAAATTCCAAATATATCAGTTTCCCTTTTCCAAGGAAATGACAGTGGTAGTAATTCCTGCAAGCAGATCTGAGGCTTTCTGAGAAGCTGGGACTGGCGGTTGGCTAATAAAGACAGAAAGAGAAGCAGGAATGTCTTCTCTCTCCACTGCATCCCCACCAGCCAATGTGCAGTTGGTTTGCGGGGAAGCCTCATGATTCTTAGGCTTATGGGCAACCAAACTGCTTCCTTTAGTGGTTGGGAAGGAAGGGAAGAAAACTGCCCTGATGTTTGCTTGAAAGAAGCCTTGAGACTCTAAACCCAAACCTTTCACCTAGTGATAATGTCATGTAGTTATCATTGAGGTTATCAAATGGTCCATTTCTAACCTTAGTCAACCAGACAGATAATTGATAGATTCCATAGGGATAATTAGACCTAGGTTTAGCACAGTTCTGAAAGCTGATGGAAACCTAAAATTTCATTACCTGACAAATTCATTCCCTGAAAATTAGATTTCATCTCATGACACTTCAATTACATATTTAGAATGAGAATCTAATATATTTAATTGGACAATAATTGGACAATTATTACATGATAATTAGATGTGATGCATCATAGAAAATATACTTTCTCTGAGCTTAATTATTACACTGCAGAAACATTAAAATAAGACTTATTTCATATGTTTTAAACATCTTTTACTAATTAAAATGTAACAAGTATGAAAATTCCAAGTGTCTTTAATATAATAAAAAAGGTCACTTTAAGCCCCAAATGTATTTTTTATATGTCTTATGATCAAAAACTTTTGATACAAGTTAAACATGATTAATAGAAAGTCATCCACTTTTTAAAAATGAGATTCAAAGTTTTTCTTGTTAGAAAATGATAATGTTGAGTCCAATCAGCTCCCTATCTATACCATTTTATATATAGCTCGTAAAAAAAAAAAAACAAGAAAAAAATTAATGACATATTGTTAAAACATGCATACATATATGCATGTTCTTTAAGTGCTAAGAAAAGATAAACACAAATTTCAAGTAGTAGTGGCCCCAGTGCAAGGCAGGAAGTCAGCATGCAGGCGTGGTTGGAAAGGACAGGCAATGCCTCACTATGGAGCAGTGAGCTGTGTTCACAGGTGTTTGCTGGCTCACTGGGCTTTACTTTCCCTACATAGATTGTCATTCCAAGAATGCTAAAGGATGAAAGAAAAACATTTATTTCCATTTGCAGTGCTGTCTACTGCTATGACCAACAATTAGGAAATGCACTGATTCCCCTTTGTCCATGTTTTTGGTTTCCAAGGTTTCAGTTACTCGTGGTTAACCATGATCTGAAAATATTAAATGGAAAATTCCAGAAATAAACAGTTCACAGATTTTAAATTGCTGTTGTGAGTAGAGTGATGATACCTTGCTGTCCTGCTCGATCCCATACTGGATGTGAGGCATCCCTTTGTTCAGGGAATCTACCCTGTACACACTACTAGCCCATATGTTATTTGGCGATTTTCTTGGTTATTAGATTACCTGTGCTGGTATCACAGTGCTTATGTTTGAGTAGCTCTTGCTTTACTCAGTAATATTCCAAAGTACAAGAGAAATGATACTGGTGCCCCCCAAAAGCTGTGAACTCTATATAAGTGAAAGGTGAAAACCCTCAAGAAAAGAAACTAATCTTGGGCTGGGGTTGCTGTGATCTATGGTAAGAACGAAACTTTTGTCTGTGAAATTTTGAAGAAAGAAAAGAGATGCATAATAATTTTGCTGTTGTACCTCAGATTGCAAGTTAAGGCCACAGTGTGTGATAAAGGCTTAGTTAAAATGGAGAAGGGATTAAATCACAGGGTTCATTACGAATCTGTAATTCCAGGCATTCACTGGGGGTCTTTGACCATATTCTTCACAGATAAGAGAGGCCGACTTGACATTTGTTATATGCATACATTGACTCTTTATTTAAACTTACATTTTTAGACTAATATTGTATCTAGAAAAGATACAGTGTACTTTTTTACATTGTGCACATTTAAAAAAAACTATTAGTTGCCAAGAATGATGTCAAAATTCAACTCTTGGCCAACTTCTTAGCCAATTGGATTCTACTTCTGAGACATGTAAAACTATTTATCTTGCACAAAACTCTGGCAACTGCATTAAACACTTCTATTCATACTGATGTATTAGGTACCCCTAGCAACCTAATAAACACAAAATAACCTTAAAGATTGCCTTGAAAACTCAGCTGATTCCATCATTACGGACACTGGTGTCACGAGACCTATAAAATGCATATGATATTTGATAGCACTCAAAAAATAAAGTGTGATTTACTATCAGCATCTATAGCCTTTTGTTTTAATAAAAAGCAACATAGAATGAACATTAGGAAATTGACCAGATTTGGCTGATATACCACCACCTCCAATTTACAGTAGCCAATGATTGCTTTTCCAAGAATAATCTCATCCAATTTATTATATTCAATACACACCCTTCTTTTCACTGTTACTTTAGGCAGGTGGATACTACAGCAGCTGGGTGCCACTCAATGGGAAATGAAGCAGAGGAGGCTAGAGTGACTCAGACCTGAGGAGTGGCCTGTAAATCTGCCACATGAGCACTGAGACATCCATCAGGGCGGTGTGCCCTTTCCCCACTGTTGCAGCCATGAAGTCATGGGCCTGCCATGGGGCTAACATATTATTAAAATAAATCACTGGCCTGGAGACTTGTGTTTAAATACCAATTAACTCATAAGCAAATGGGAAGGAGCTGACTTGTCTCACTCAGAATGTTGTTTGACGAAGTTGCTGAAATTATCACTCTATTTGGAGGCCTCTGCTTTCACAGATGCTGAAACAGCCAAGGAGCCAGGGGCTACTAAAGTATGCACCTTACAAAGCCAGGCTTGGATTCTGCTTATAAGTCTCTTTCCAATGTTCTTTCACAAAGAAAGTTGTACTTGGCTCAAGGAAGCTTCAGTAGAATCCTTAACTTTCAAGAGCTTTTAATGTTCACTGATGGCTACATAAAACAATTGAATAAATAAATCACAGGCACCAGGTTTTTGGTTGCTTTTTTTTTGTCCTTTTGCAGACCAGCTACTACAAAAGAGAGTGCACTATAGTAAAAACCACCTTGAGATAATCTGTCTATCACTTAGTTCCTTTCCAAGTAGAATCTCCTGGAGGCACCCCAACTCACAGTCTTTAGGCCCAAGTCCTACAAACTATTCTCATTCCTAACTGCACACTGCAGCCATGGTAGGCTGCTTTTTCTCACTACTATGCTTCTGAGGCTTTCTTGCTTATTATGCTTCCATGCCGAGTTCTAGTTCCATTTGCTTCATGCACACTGAAATCTCACTTCTCAAAGATGCAGGTGCTTTTCCTTCCTTCCAGAGCATTGGAAGAGTCTCCTCCAGAAGACTGATCTTTTCTCCTTATCTTATAACCCTGAGCTCTAGAAACCAGTCCTTCTTGGCTCAGACACATACTCCAGTTTCAATAGGGTTACACTCAGAATGCAGACTCTGTTTTCAAGATTAACAACCCTGACTTTGCATAAAGAGCTTTCTCTTGCCCACACATTGTTCTTTTTCATGTCAGCTAGAGTTACAATTTGAATTTCAAAGCAGTTTATTTTCTTGTCTCATTCATAAGAACATGAGATGCCCACAGATCCAGGGATTTACCACTGCATGTAATTTGTATAGACTTAGACTTGCACAGACTACATGAAGGCAGACCAGATCTTGCTTACAAGAAAACAAAACACCATGTGACCTCTTCCCTGTCCCTGTTCCTAGTGACCTACAGACATGTTATTAAACCTCGCAATCTATTAAGTCTTAATTTTTATCCTTCTTATCCAAACCATCAGATAACCTCAATGTGAAGTCAAGGCCAACAGGAGTACCTTCGTTAACCTGGTGTATTGTTCTGCCTTCTTTTCCTTCTGGGACCAAACACACTACCATGAGCAGTGATTGTAAAGGGATCTCCCAAAGACACCTTCATAACTGGCTCCAGGCTCCATTTCCATCATCAGTTAAAAGAGAAGTGTTTATTCAAGGGCAGTTACATTATTAACAAATTAGAGGGCACAACTGCTAAATGAAGGCTGTTTTCCAGCATCTAGTACATGCTATGAGACTTTGACCTTTGTGTTCTAAACAATAGGGTCAGGCTATGCCTCTTCAGCCACAGAGCAGGCCTCGGGCACCTAGACAGCATGGCCAGCTTAGCCCAGTGTCAAAATCTGGAACTTTCAGATGGAAGAGCCTGTGGGAAATATGTCTGCACTGGTGCCCCATGCCTGAGTGTCTGCCTGGCTTAAATTAGGATTCAAAACTATATATCTTCTCTTTGCTCAGCTCTAGAAGCAGAAGCAGGCCCCCTTGTCCTTATAGGTTGAAGACAATGCCTAACAACCACAGGACACTGCTTCTACCTTCACTTAAAGGGATTCAGCTTGTTACTACCTTTGGACAGAATTCTGCCATGTTGCATATAATTGTCTTTTTGCTCAATCACTTTGCAGTTCTAAAGGCTTCTTTCTCATTATGGGATTCATTTTGGCTTTAGCATTAATCAGAAGCGATTGATGTTTTCATCAGCTATTCCAGAAGTGATGATGCTGAGGAGCTTTAAAATATAGACTGAGAAAGAATGTTGAGTCACTGAGCAAGAATGGTGTGTGTGCGTCTCCCTTTCCCTCTTCCTCTCTTTCTGCCCTTCTTGTTCATATAAGAATACACACAGCAGTGACCCTTGTATTATTTACTTACTGCAGAGATGAGGGATCCTAGAACTGCCTTGGAAAAATGAATCTTATTTCTAATACAGAAAATGATTATAAAGATACTAGTTTAGAAAATATGATATAAAAAAGTCTTACTGGGACTTTTTTTGTGAGAAAACAAAGTACTCAAGCTTATTTTGATCTGCAAACTGTTTTTTGCACTACAGCCTAAAACTTCCACATCCATCAGCCTTGCTGCTTTAGTATCCTAAGAAATGTCTGCAAACCAATAATGTTTTCCCTGGGGATTTCATTACTGAAAGGGCTCATTAGGAAAAACATTAAAATACGAATTACCTCATAAACTATTTAGTTGTGTACCCAGGGGGAGTGTGCTTATTAGAGCCTAAGCTTTTCACAAATAGAGCTAATCAATTAAACTTCATTAGACCCAAACAGAATGGATAAATCAGAAAGGACTTGATTGGAAAAAGGCATCTCCTGTAACTGCTAAAGGTAATTATCAGTTTTGGGATGGAGAAGGCAATTCAAACATTCCTGTCCAGAGTGGGAATCTCTTGAGGTTCAACAGTTGCTAGATCAGTGTTTCTCAGGATTTAATGTCCTACAAACCACCTGAGGGTGTTAATCCTTGACCCCTTCCCTACTGAGGACTGAACTCAGGGATTCATACATTCTAGGCAAGTGCTCTACCATTGAGCTACATCCCCAGCTCCTGAGGGTGTTAATTAAACACAGGTCTACGTCTCTAACAAGCACCAAGTTGATGCTGAGGGTCCAGGGGTCCCATTCTGAGCAGCAAGGTTTCAGCTTATATAATTTAGCTGCAAGAAGCCTTCATGGGGTTAAAATGGGCCACTATACATCAGTGTCACACTAAACCAATTTTTTCTGGTTACTCTACAGAAGCAAAAGGATAAGAAAGTTACAGGAAGACTGGATTTTTACCAAAATTTCTCTCCCTCCATGTCACAGAAGAATTTATTTTTGCTAACATTAATGATAAATCTTTTAATGCTGCACTAAAAAAGGTCATCATAAAGTTGGCTTTGTATTTCTGAGAGATCAACTTTTTTTAAATGTATTTTAAACTTTTTAAATAGTACCCAGTAATTATGCATACTTATGGAGCACAGTGTGACATTTCTATATATGTACAAAAGCATAATGATCTGATCAAGGTGACTGGCATATTTCCTTACACATGTATCATTTCTTTGTGTTGGGAAGCTTCAACATCTCTACTAGTGATTTTGAAATATTCAGTTAATTGTTGTCATATTTACCCTGCAGTTATTTGTCTTATCCAGCCACGCCTCTGTACCCACTAGCCATCCTCTGAAGAGACCAGTTTTTCTCACTGACCACAATTTTTTTTTAATCAGTACCAGGGATCGAACTCACAAACTCACACTTGTAAGGCAGGCGTTTGTGCCGCTGAGATAAATCCCCAGCCCCTGAGACCAGATTTTAATGGAAATTCCACAACACATGGCTATTAGGGATGGCTTTTATTTTCCCCTTAGAATGTGGACATATTTAGTCAGGGACTGCAGAATCGCATCAAGGTACTGAGCCAATGATGGTGAGTGGAAGCTTCAGGCTAGATTTCTAATAGGAGGCTTCTAGCAGGCTCTGGGAGGAAGTGTATGTTTTAGGCAAAAGTGGGAACCAGAAGGTCCAGTGTACATTAGAAGGTTAATCTTTGAATCGTTGAACTTAGCTTCCCTTGTTGGTCTCTTAGAAAATAGCAACATGGTGGCCCTGAAGCAAGGCCAGCAGATCGCTGTAGCTGCTGGTTTCAAACAGGAGCCTAAAGACAATTCTTTCTATGGTCTGCTGGCCATTTTAGAACTTTGGAAATGTAATGGTCAATTCATCAGAAAGAAATAGCAGTTGAGTGTGGCAGACTTTCAGGGGCCTACAGGAGAGAAAACCTGGCCCCTCGGGACTTGCACCATGCAGTTGACTCGGGGTGCTGGGAGAACAAGGAGCTCCTCCCCTCTCTGCGGGGCGGCTGTGAACCTGCCTGCTCGCAGGCTGAAAATCAAAAGTCTCATGTCGTCCTGTCCCCCATCCCGTGTCCCCTCCCCCCTTTAGCAAGTGGGGACCAGTGAACTATATTATTTAGTATGAACTCCCCGTATGCAAAGATATGGGCAACGATTTGGAAGAAAGCAAGAGACAATATGACAGATAGTGAAGATCTCCGGTTGTCTAGCTCTGAAATCCATGCTTTCTTATGTCCCGATCTGTTCTGTTTTGTTGTGTTTCATTTTACCCCCTTTAAAATAAAATTAAAAAAGAAAAAAAGAAATCACCAACATAGTGAAAAGAAAACCCACAGAATCGGAAAGAATTTTAGCCAACAACCCCTCAGACAAAGGACTTATATCCAGAACATATAAAGAATTGAAAAACATCAAGCCCCCAAATTCAAAGACCCTTTCCAAAAATGGGCATCTGAGATGAACACACAGTTCTCAGATGAAGATATACAAATGGCAAATAAATACATGAAGAAATGTTCACCATTACTGGTCATTCGAGAAATGAAAATTAAAACAACATTGAGATTTCATCTCACTCCTGAAAGAATAGCTGCCATCAAGAAATCAACTGATAACAAATGTTGGTGAGGCTGCAGGGAGAAAAGGAACACTGCTCCACTGTTGGTGGGATTGTAGACTGGTGCAACCACTATGGAAATAAATATGGAGAATTCTCAGAAGACTAGGATTGAAAGCTCCATTCAACCCAGCTATTCTCTTCCTGCATATTTTCCCAGAAAACCTGAAAAGGCCATATTACAGTGATATATGTGCACCCATGTTTATAGCAGCACAATTTGTAATAGCTAAATCTTGGAAACAACCAAAATGCCCATCAACTGCAGAGTGGATGAAAAAAATGTGGTATTTTTATACAATGGAATATTACTAAGCTATTAATAAGGATGATCTTGAGGCCTTCATAGGGAAATGGAAACAACTTGAGACTATCTTCATTAGTGAAATAAATAAGAATCATATTTATAAATATCACATTTTGTCTCGTGTAAAAAGTAAAAAGAACTATAGGATAATAAAACCCAAAATGCATAATTGCTACTGTAAAAAAGAGGAAAAGAAAGTGCTCTAAAGAATATAACTGCGTGTATGTTTAAGTGTGTAAGATAGATGACCACATTACTGTTTTTGTTAGATCATTGAGCAGAACTGTTAACAATCTTACTGTTTAAATGTCTACTTAGTATGCTTTAATTTTGTAACTTGAGCAACTATTTCCAAGATAACAGTATGTAATTTATCAAGTAGTGATTTCTTAGTGTTTTTTTGTTGTTTTCTTTTTTTCCTTTCGAATTCTGTATTGTTGCTACTCTTTTTTCTGTTTTGTTTTGTTGGATTTTTTTCTCTTTAAATAAAATTTTTAAAAAAGAAAAGAAAATAGCAACATGTATCAACTTACTATGTCACCTCTTGAAGGAAAACATCAGCATTGCTTCCACTGCTAGCCTGATCCTTGAGACGGAAAGAAGAGCTCTCTGGTCTAGAAGGTTCCAGGCTATTGCTAGGAAAGTCACATGCTCTGAACCTGTGAATCATCTGCTCTTGGCTAAGGGGCTCAGTTCTACCACAGCAGGAAGGGGCTCTAAAGCTCACAGCAGTTCATAGGCTACAGTCACAGTTGAGACGTATCTATGCCTAAGTAGTCCTCAGAAGGTGGTGGGACATCCCTAACAGGGTCATGATGCTGACACAGTAACCAAACACCTCCGCACATTCAGAACCTGCTGCTAACCTGCAAAGAAGAGCATTGAGCCTTCCCTCAAATTCTAGGCTGGTTTCTATGACATCATCTAATATCAAGACCAAGAATAAGGTCAAATAAGAGCAAGCATCGCATTGGGTTACGAATGTAGAGATAAGGCTCAGGGACCTCAAAATCTATTCCTGTTTAGCAGCTATCAAGATCCACATTCCCCTCGTGACTCCTGGTAGCAATCAGTCTGCCTCTGAGAACACTAGAATGCTAGGTATTTGCCCAAATGTGCTGAAAGAGAGGTGTGACTGGGACACATGAACACTGTTTTGGCTTGCTCTGCAGACACATCAGGACTAGGGTGAGACAAACGAGGTCCCAGGGCACAGCACTGAAGGTGTCCATTTTCAGACTTCTGCTAAAGCAGCAAAGGCAGGTTTGTATTCATGTGCAACTTTGAGGGCAAGTGATTTTTAAAATTTGCACCTTGGGTATTCTGTTGCCCACTTTCCAGCTTCTGAAATGGGCCATCTGCAAACTGCTATATTAATTAAGGAAGAATTTTCATTGGAAAGACCAACCTGGACAGGCTTCCCAGACTCTCACAGAACTTAGTGGAATTCAAGATTTGATTTCGCAAAGATAAATGATGGGGCCCTAGCTAGGCTTTTGTTTAAGATTTTAAGATTTGTTTTTGGAAACTCTCATGGACTTTGCTTCTTCATTCACTCTTCCACCCACATTCTTGTGTTGAAGTCTTAATTTTTAGTACTTCAGAATGTGACAGCATTTGCTGGCATGGCCTTTAAAGAGGTAGCAAAGATAGAAGGTCCCCTCTAGGGCAGGCCCTAACTCTATATGACTTGTGTCCTTATAGGAAGACTAGAATATAGACATAGCACATGTGAAGATACGGGGCTAAGATGGCCCTGTACAAGCTGAGGAAAGAGACCTAGAACAGATCCTTTCTCCTTGAGTCCTTCAGAGGAACAGTCCCACTGACACTTCCATCTTCCAGCCTCCAGAACTATAAGAGAATACATTCTTGAAGCCACCCAGTGTATGGTGCTTTACTTTGTTATTTGAGCTCTAGCAAACTAATACAGATTCAGAAGCAAATTGTTTCCTAACATCTGCTTCTCTGGGTTTTATTGTTTTTTCTCTTTATTCAAAAATAGCCTTGAATCACTGTGAACAGTGGGCAGTAGTACCTTAGAATTGCCACTGTCCAGAGGTCTCAACTCCTAGGCAGTAAAAATGAGGTAAGTAAAAGTAACAGTCTGCAATCCTAACTGGAAAATTCCCAAGTATATAATGATAGGTGAGTGTAGATTGGTAGGATAATAACTTATGTTTTAGTGAATCCAAAGTACATTCTTTAGGTAAAAAAGATGTTAGAGATTTCTAGCATTATTAATGTTCAGGAAAAGATGAAGGATTGTTCTTGTTCTAATACGAAGTAAGCATATAAAACTGCTTCAATGAGTTCATCCCTTTCAGGGGGAGGTTTAATCTTTCTATGGGTCATCTCCATCACTCTTATTTCTGGTTTCCATGTGAAAAAGAATCAATCAATTGCTTTGACATCAAAAAGTCAAAATATATCAATCGAATGTGAGAACAGCACACTATCGCTATTTTTAAGGACTATGAAAATGTCTGTGTTTTAAGCTACTGGGAGATATGTGCTCTTGCTAAGGACAAATCCCAAGGACGCTGATTTCTATTGCTTTGTGATCATCATTCCTCTGGCTTCTTAATCCAGTAATGGTAAGAACTGCCATACTGGGGATTACAATACTAAAAAAGAAGAAAAAATTCAAGATCTACGTAGTTCCAGAGATATTGAGCAATCTTAAAAGAAAGTAGTACATTTTAACTGGAAAAGGCTGTAACTGAGGTAGTTAACAGAGACAAAATCCCTCAGAGAGAAATGTGTTTTCTTGCTTTTTTTTTCTTTTCTCCCTGAATCCCAGGTGGTGGCCTACATGGCAAATAAAAAGTGCCATCCTTGGGCTTGGTGCAAGGGGATCCTGTTCCACACCAGCCCATCCTCCTATCTGCATGTATGGGGCTCCCAGATGCATTATGAAATAAAAGGCTTCTGTGGCAATCCTGGGAAAGTAACCATCTCTGACATTTCTGGTGAGGAAAACTGTTTTGAGTTCTGAGTAACTGACTTTTAAACACAGTTTGGGAACATCACCCACGCGTGAGAATCAGGGTCTGCCTTTGCTGGAGTTGTTTGTTTGCAAGAGATCTACCTGAAAGTTGTAGGGGCAACACCACAAACAGGAAATGTGCTCAAGTCCTTAGCATTTTCGGTACACACAAACAAGCAGAGATCAGCTCCTTTAACAAGCGTGTAAAAAAAAAAAAATCCCCGTGTGACCCTGCAATATCTTTGAATGCGATCTTGGTGGTGAGAAACTCAAAACACAAGATCTAGTCCTGTTGAATTTCTTTTGCCTAACTATCAAACCACATTAAACTAAATTTTAGAATACCAAGGGATGATGAAAAAAATAAAATTCCTCTTTTCTCCCAAAATATACATATTATCTTTCTCATTATCTTTTTATTTTCCAAAGAGCTTCATGTAAGAATTTTCTACTGGCAAGGGACACAAAAGCAAGTCTCAGCTATCCCATTGTAAAGGATATTTTAAATAGTGTTCTGGAAAACTGTTTCCCCCATATTTCAATTATTATTTTACACAATTTTTAAAGACCTGGCCTGAACGTGCATCTTGGCACACTTTACATACATTTTGCTAAAAATTTTCTCTCTTACTCTTGTGAATCCTTCTCTCCCCGAATAACTGGAAGAATTCTTTCATAGGGATCTCTGTGACTGGTGTCCAAACAAGAAACACTATAAGCCCTAACAACAGAAAGCCCAGCGGCTTTCATGACATGCAAGACCTCAACTACAGATACTCCCAACAGAGGAAAATTGCCAAACAGAACAGAGAAATGGTCACTGAACTGACTCTACTTCTAGTAAATCTGTGTGTAACTTCAGGGAATACATAACCAGGGATGAGTTTTTATGAGATCTGAATTATGTGATTTAGAGAATAAAATGTATACATACCCATGGTTGTTTACTGCCATTTTCATTAGATCTGCCCACATTACTTACCCTGTAATTCACCTAGAACTGTTAGTTACATCTTACGTATTAGTGCATAAAAACTGCTTTTACAGATCTCTCCAGCATGCAACCCACACATCGGCCAGTGATTTGCATAATCCTTAACATTCCCCCCACCAAATCCTTTTTTTTAGTCACCTAATGCAAACGTCCCTGAACTAATCCATGCTAACACTATTTAGAAGGGGGACCATTCCGTGTAAGTTGGCACAGTTCAATAAGCTCTCTATTGTGTAAAGAACAGTCTTGGTAAAAAGACATTAATGAATATGCCAGTGAGGAGAGCCTTAGCTTCTCAGTTGCTTGCTGGACCCTAGTGCTGTAAGCACTTTGTGAAACTTCGATTTTTTAAAAAAAACCAAGGTAAGGAATTTAATGCCACATCCTCATCTGAATCCTAATAGATTTTCAAGACTCAGATCACGAGCAGCAGCTTCACTAACCCCGCAGATTGGCCTGAACTTCAGCTCCTTTTCCCCCACCCATTTCCTTATGCTTGAAGTAACCAATCTCACTTCTGAACACAAATGTAGTTTTTTTTTGGGGGGGGTAATTTTTAATAACTCCTATCTTGTGAAAGTGGCCATGAAGTTATTTAGAGCTAAGACTGTGTTTTATGCATCTTAATAAAGCAGTTTAAAACAGGACATAGAGTAAACGACACATGCTTCTAGAAGAAGCAATAAATTAAAAAATAGCTAACATTTTAATGCTATGTTCCCTTAGAATCTCTATGTTTCAGTTTACTCTGTTTATTCTCCCTGGAAAATCCAACTTTCTCAGACTTTCAGATCTACTTAGTCTGGTGCTGTCTCATGGAATATTCTCAATCGTGCTGTCCAATATGGCAGCCACCAACCACATGTAAGCTATTGAGTCTTGAGAAGTGGAAGGTGGGACTCAGAACTGAATTTTCATTTTTATTTGATCTTAATGATTTTATAATTTAAATGGTCACAGGTGTCCAGTGGCCACTGCATTAGGGATCACAGGAGTGTGCAGGACTTTGACTCATCTGGAAGTTTTCTGAAGAGCTGCTGTCATCATGAAAGTGGACTGGTAACTTTCTTTGCACTTGTGTTCTATTATACCATTTATGACAACATAGTCATCTAAATCATCTACTTACTTAATTCTCCCACTCAAGTGTAAAGTCCTTGAGTTATTTGTTAGAGTTATATTTCCAAGAACCAAGGATAAGTTAGCATTTTGAAGAAAAAATAAAGATTGTTTTGAGTGAAAGGATGAATGAACAAACTGGCTGGTGGACTAATACACAGGGATCTTTACAACAGATTTACTAAATGAATCTCTTGGTACAAAGTGACCTGGTAACTTGGAGGTTAATGATAATGATATTACCAACTATCTTTGTCTAAGGAACACACATAGCTTTTTAGCCTCTTTCTGTTACAAACTCAACTCTGCCTTATCCTTAGGTGGAGTTTAGGGGGACAACTTGCTTGTAAATCCCTTGGTCATTAATCCATGACTGTTCTGACTTGTTCTTTAAGAAAATTCCCAGGAGACCTAGCTCACCGCAATGATGGAATGAGATAAACATGCTTTTTGCTGTGATGCCATGTTCTCACATACCCCATACTGGTCTACAGAACAGCTGGACTCATTCATCAGACTTGAAAATAATCTGGTTTTCACACCCTGTTATCATGGTATGGTTGTTCAAAAGGGCTTGTTGGCAAAGGCCCTTCATAACATGTTCCAGAGATCCAACCACTTCCATCCACGGGGAGAAGTTCTCTAACTCCATTGCTAATGTTTCTCCTAAGTCCATTTGCAGAGTATAAAAAGAGTCTTCTTTCCAACCAATAATGATCCTAACCATCTTGGAAAGAAATAAATGCCCAAGTTGGCATGGTACCACTTGTGTCATTTCAGGGTACAGAGTTGAGTGCCAGGAATAGACATATTCCAAATATTTGTGTAACTTAAAGTGATTTGTACAGGCACAGTAAAATTTTATTTTAAGCAATGGATTTCAATGAATATTTGTTGGTGAGCCTTTGGTCTTTTATGTAATTTTATCTCTAATATTTTAATACTAAAATATTTAATATATAAATTTTTTATACTCATGTTTGTGAACTAATGAGCCATAACACAATATCATGTAGTTGAAAATACTCTGCAATAACTCAGGCACGGTGGCGCATGCCCATAAACCCAGCACTCGGGAGGCTGAGGCAAGAGGATTGTTGTGAATTTGAGACCAGCCTGAGCTACAGAGTAAGCTCATACCAGCCTGAATGGCATAGTGAGACCTGATTCAAAAAGAGAGAAAGAGAAAGAAAGAAAGAAAGAAGGAAAGAAAGAAAGAAAGAAAGAAAGAAAGAAAGAAAGAAAGAAAGAAAGAAAGAAAAAAGAAAGACTGCACTGAATAGTAGTTTTAAAAATAAGTATTTAACTGTTTTTCAAAAGTTTAAGAGTTTACCTTTACATAGTTCAATTAATTGGAAAATTCAAAATAACAACTGCAATACTGTGCTGAGTTTTTAGCCTCTATAAAGCATAAGGGCCCCTCTATAAAGGGAATGGTAGCTAAATGCATTAAAACTGGGAACTGATTTTTGCCCATCTTTGCTAAGTGATCAAAATTAATTTTCTACTTTGAGACTATAGATCTTACAGAAGTACACTGTAAATAGCATTAGGCCAGTAAAGAAGAAGCATCCTTTGAATCAGGAAAAAAAGAAAAAAGAAAAAATGTAAAGAATGAAATTATTGAGTGCTAAATGATTATCCTGTGTTGCCTCATTTAATCCCTAAAACTACTCGAAGGAAAGCCCTATGGCTGTCCCCATTTTATAGATGGAAAAATACCATGTCATGCAGCTAAGATCCAAGCTGGGCTATCTAATTTCCGGGGTTGCTTTCTTCCAACCAGTGCTTCATTTTACTCCTTTTTTTTAATTTTTGGAGTATTAGGGGTTGAACTTAGGGCCTTGTATATCTATGCTACATCTCTGGTCCTTTTCAAAAACTTTGATTCCAGGACTCACTAAATTGTGCAGGTGGCCTTGAACTTGTGATACTCCTGACTCAATATCCTAAAAAGCTAGAATTATAGGCATACACCACTGTGCCTGGTCATCCTGCTTCTCAAAGAGGAAAAAAAATTTCTTACCTTACTCTAAATTCCAGTTAGAAGCAGTATTTTCCATAAGGGGCTAGCCTAATAGTCTGTATGAAGGTGTGAAAATAGTCTGTACATCTTAAAATACGAGCTAGCAGTTGTTATTTAACATCTTTGTTAAAAATGGTATTTTCCAATTTAACATTTAAGGTTTCAAACATTAAAAAATTATCTTTGAATTCCTTGACCTACAGTCATTTAAACTTCTGCTAGGGCAGAGATTTGAATTGCATTTGTTCTCCAGTTCCAGATGGGACAGGGGAGCATAGCAGTGTCATTTTGTTCTCTGCCTATTGCACAGGGAAATGATATGTGACATGAATAGGTTTGGGAACCTTAACAGTGCCAGGAGAATGCCTCAAGAATGTCAGGGAACTACTGGTAAACATCAGTTGACACTGGTGATAAATGCTTTTTGGGTCACTATCATTGCTTCCTTAATTTCAACTGTGTGTTTAGGCTATCAAAGCAGAGACCCAGTGTGCAGGGCCACCTCTTTCCTACAAGTGCTAGGAATGTGGGCTCTGAAGCCACATCCTTGGTATCCCATATGATCTCAGGCATTATCCTCTATTCATCATTTCTTCTGCCTCATCTGTAAAAATGAGGACAGCTACTAGAAAGAATTAAATGACACATATAAATGTATGGTCTAGGTGCTCTCTGCATAACAGTTCACTGAATCCCTCCCTATGGATAGCACATGGCAAGGTGGCCCATGATCAGCACTTGATGCATATTTGATATATTATATAATTAAGTAATTACTAACATTTATTCATTTGACACATAGATATTTTGTTCTAACTCTGTTACAGGTTTTCAGGTCCTTGCGAGGAGCCAGACACTAGTAGGGAGGTTATAGCTTGGTTAACAGAAGACTCACTCAGCTTCAAAATCATTATTCATATCACTCCACGGGACTTAAACTGCTTATATTTCCTGTTTGTCGTTCTGGCTTGAGAATGAATTCAGCGACATTTAACCATCTAGGAATGATGGTCAAGTTTAATATAAATTCACATGGTTACTAGGGAAATGAAAATGATCACAGATTGATTTGTCATAAATGGAATAAGAGCTGGATCCAAATAATCCTACCTCAGACAATTAGGAATGACACAGACACAATCTTTCATTTACTGGAGATACTCAGGTAAATATTTAAACAAACAAGGTTTGGCTAGGTTAACAGAGGAAACATGAAACAGCCACATTCATATTCCTAAGAAAGCCAATAGTTTTGCAAAAAATAAATGAGTATAAAAATCAGAGGGAGATTAGGAAAAGTAACTACAAAACACTGCTTCCAAGCAAAAAAGTGACTTAAACAACAAAAAAATCCACAACAATCTAAAAATCTCATAGAAATATTTCAAGGTATGTATGTAGTCTTAGAGAACAGAAAGAGAATTAGTGGAAAAGCGGGTGAATAAAAATTTGAAAATATGACACAAGAGGATAGCCTGCCCTATCCTTAGTTCTCTGGATTCCAATACAAATCTCAAGGAAGAAAAATCACTATTGTCATTTAGGAGACTGAGGAAGGAAGATTGCTGAGTGCAGGAGTTAGACCAAACCAGACAACACAGTAAGACACCAGGCAACAAAAGAGAAGCAAGAGGGGAGGAGGAGACGGAGGGGCAGGAGTAGGAGAGAAAGGGGAAAAAAGGGGAGGGAAAAAAATGGAGAGGAGATAAAATTATTTTCAAGGAGATTTCAGAACTAAAGAGCCACAGGAAGCATCACCATGTCATGTCATACATAGCTACTACCCTTGGCTTGGCTGGCAGGGATCCAGGTTCCATTGCTGCGACGTGGGCAATTGTGGAGAGATTCTCACCTGCTCAAACAGCTCTCTCATCCACTTATCATGGCCCCTGGGTCTCTACCATTTGTGAGTTAATCATTTAAGTTAAAATCCTACCTTCTCCTTGAAACTTAAAACACACACACACACACACACACACACCCCAAAGAGCACACAGTTTGAAATGACATATTACTGTAAATCACAGTATCACCTCTACATGCAGTAGTTTATCAGACTTTATGACCTTCATTCTATCAACAAACATCTACTGGGAACCTAGTGAATGACAAAAAGATACTGAGCTAGGACATGGAGCAGAAACATACTGGCCTGTGCTCTCGAGAAGTTCACAGGCTGAGAGGGAAGTGGGTACGAAGACAGTGACAGCATCGTGAAACTCCAGGAGAAGGAGACAGACAAGGGGCCAGTGGAGTCCACCCTGCAGGCAGCCTGGCTCCTGCCCACCTTCCACAGGTGAAAAGACTTCATAGGGAACATGCATTTGAGCTGAGTCTTAAAAAAACAAAACAAAACGAGGGGTGGAGTTTGCAGAGGAGTAAGCGGATTACATGCAGAGAAGATAGGTGAGGAAAGGCAAGGCAAACACAGGGACACTTTGCAGACTTGGCAAAATGTTTCACTTGCACGAAGAAAGGCATGGCAGCCAGACAGAGCAAGGCAGCCTCAGGAAAGTGCCAGGCTCTGAGGATGGGCTTTTAGAGAAGGATCTTGTGTGCAGAAATGAGTGAAAGGGAAAGGGCTAGAATGAACAAGGCACCAGCCTGGAGCCTCTTGTGCCATGGAGGCGTGGGTGTGGTGTGTTCCTCCGGAGGATGCCAGAAGACGGAGGTGTGCTCCCAAAACTGATGCAAGTGAAACACTGCCACGTCTGCAATGATACCCAAGTGTGCTCCCCACGCTGCACATTGCAGCCCTGCACTGAAGTCAGTTTGCTGACTTTCCTGTCTTGTCACACTTGTCATCTCTGGGACATGAGGCCACAGCTGGATGGGAGTCTTGTCCTCTTGAAACACACTTTCTTCTAAGAACCTAATGGTACATCTAATTCATGCTAATGCAAATATAACAATAACATAGCGCTCGCTAGCCAGCTTTTAAAACTAACAGGATAAAGAGAATTTTAAAAGGATATCCACTGAGAAAATGTATTCTTTGTTATTTTTAGACTCAAAGATTGGATTCTCTTTCATTTTTAAGAAAATAAAATCCCAAACCTTTAAGAAAACTTTGCCCCCTCTCTACTCCAATGTCACAGCTTCCACCCACCTCAAAGCCCGAATTTTCTGACAGGTTCACTGTACTTATCACATAACAAAACAAATCAAAGCAGGGCCATAATCACAAAGTGCAAAGCAAACTTTCATTACTAGCTGTGCTGGCAAAAATCTTGGAAAGTGTAAGCTACATACATTCCAAGAAAAAGACTAAAATATATCTCTACAAAGCAGAGCTTCCCTGTAACAAGATTTGTTAAATTCCCTTTCCTCCTCCTGGTTTTTCCAACATAAGCTGAACTTATTTGTACAATGTTCCAAAGCAGATAGAGACATACATGCATGCACATGTACACAAACAAACAAGGAAGACACACTGGAAAACCTGCTGAGAGTGGATGTTCTGAAGCAGACCCTGTGCTGTGTTCTTGTCTAGATGTGTCTGATTTTAGGCTCAGAAACATTAGACAAACACAAAAACAAGACCCAGCAATGCATCTGCTCGGCTAGATGGACAGAGGTAGTGAACAAATATTGGAATTGTATTTCACCTATTGCCATGATGACAGAAACAGGGTGGACCCTGGGGAAAAGCAAAAGAAAGAAACTTGGGAAGACAATGAGTCCTAGAAAAATGTCTGAGTGTATGTGTGAGGAGCCAGTTGTGATGGTGGAGAAGGGACAGCCTGGGCAAGAGATGCGATGGAAATGAAGTCTGTTTCAATACCCCTTTGTGCCTGTGTGAGTAGAGGGCTCACCCACCCCTGTATACCCAGCACAGCACAGAGGCCAAGAAGCAAAAGTACGATCGGTGCAAACCCAGCCAAACACAGATGAGACACGGGAGCATTGGTTGGTGCCAGGCAAAATGAAGGCAATGTGTATTAGATGTCAAGAGGTGGAAGAGTCCATGTGCATTCATGTATGTTAATAATAATACCTTAGTGGTCTTATGTTAGGACCGCCAAGGCTCAAGAAGAAACAGAGAACTGAGCCCATTCCTTCAGTCAATCTGATGGTTTCTTTCAATTCCCAGTTGGCACAGGGCAAAACTATCTCACCCTCTTCTCCTCTACATATATTTTTCCAATTTTAATTTTTTTATTAGTACATGTTTGCAGTACACAATGGTGACATTCTTTGTGGGGTTGTTAATTAACTTCTGCAGAAAAATGTAATCAAATATATCATCTCACATGCTCGGAGTTCTGACCAGAACATGGAATATAAATTCAACAGGATTTTCTGTTTTGAGGAAATATAAATGGTTGCAAGCCCTTTTTTTTACCAGGTATAATCTGATCATTTAGATATTCTCTTAAAAACGACATGGTGTATTTCTACATGAAGTTTTCTATAAAAAGTAGCAACGGCAGATAGATGCTTATACTTTCAGCCAACAGGGAGGAACTGAGGCTTCTCTTAACTCTGAATGTTGTTGCTTTCAGTTCTTTAATAATAACCACCAAGCTCAGTTTCAGGGCTTGTCTTGAGCATACAGAAATACAGACTATCCTGATGACGAGGCCTCGGGTTTAACAGGCAGAAACTAAGAGGTGCCTGGGCCTGAGTACATCCTACTTCACATGTACCTTTGTTTCTATAAAAGCCTTGTTTTATTCAGAATAAGTCACCACGGGGACACAAGAGACAGCAAGATATACTAGAAACAGAACAAAAATCAAAGAAGACCTAAGCTCAGCTCTGGGGTGCTACTGTGTGATGCTAGAAAAGTCACTAACCCTCTCTGTGTCTATAAAATGAGGATAGTCATTTTTTCCTTATGACCCTTCGGGGTTGCCACGAGACTCCAATGAAACAATGTACATGCGAATATGTTCCAATATGCAAAACAGTCTCCTAATATAAACTCACAGGGTGATCACCTCTACTGCTGGCAAAATATGGTTTAAGGCCAGGACCAAGTGTCTGATGCCCGGGTTCATGTGCCAGCACCACATTTACCAGTGGTGAATGTCTCCACAAGTTACTTGAGTTCTCAGCATATCCTTTGGAAAATGAGAGGAAAATGTATCTCCCTCATCATATTGTTGCCAGGACTGAATGAAAATATATTTCAAGATGCTTAACAACATATATAAGAGCTTAACTGATGTTGACAGCTACAATTTTCTCTTTCTTTTCTTTTCTTTCTTTCTTTTTTACTTTTTGAGGCAGGGTTTCATCATGCAATTCAGGCTTGCCTCGAACTCACAGAGATTCTTCTGCCTCAGCCTCTTGAGTGCTGGGATTTTAGGTATGTGCCACTGTTCCTAGCTGACAGCTGTAATTTTCTACCACAGTGCTTTAGGAGGGCAAATTGCCTATGCATTAGGGTACATCAGACATATTAGTAAAAGCACAGGTTGTGACCTTTGTCAGGAATCTTACATAATTTCTATTCATCTGCCCATTGGACAATGGTTTTTATAGCCATGAGGAAGAAAGATCCTGAAAAAAGTGGCCACCTTAGTTCTGTCCATCATCATGTTTTGATTACTAGTTACAGGGACACATGGCCACTAGCATGATTCAGAAGTTAATGAGCGCTTCCTTAGGCTGGCCGCAAAGCTTGTGCAAAGTACACAGTCTGGTCATTCACTGCTTTTTATTCCTGCACTTTTAGGAAATGAAGCTGGGGGTAATTAAAGCAAAGAGGCAAATGGAAGAGCTGCATTTCTCAAGAGTGCCAGGGAGATGTTACCTGGAGACTGTCTTTCACGTGTGGATGTTTTCCAGCCGGCTCCATATGGAGTCAGGCTTCTCTGTGATTTATCTGTTGGACAGTGGGTGGCCAGGGGGCACCATAGGCAAACAGTCATCCAGCTCGATAATTAGGGAGGGGAAAGCCAAACACAAACACACCCAGGCTGACATTCAAAACAAAGTGGATATTTAACCAGGACTACTCACTATACTACGCTAGTTCTTGTCTGCCAGTCTGCAAGAAGGAAATCATGAGCCACCAGAGCTCTGTTAGTAATTTATCAGCACAGCTGACTGAAAAAGCACAGTCCTGGGTTAAAATTGTGGGTCTGAGTTTGGAGCCTGGACAAGTTGATCTCTATTTCTGTACCTTCCATCTCTAAAAAGCATTGGCTCTCTGGTTCTTTTGGTTTCTTTTATTTATTTGTTAATGCATATATTTTTGTATTTATCTAATTAACTACAAACCTAAGTATAGAGGAGGTATTGATAATCAATGACCAAACTATAGCATGACCAGCCCATCACAATGGAGGAAAGTGCATTAGGTATTGATTGGTCTTAATTCCTAAGAGGACAGTATTCCAACATCTGGTTTTTTTTGAAGGAACACACGTATTACTTTTCTCTCAAGGAAAAAGTATGATAAGTGTTATTTGCAGATGTCTTTCAAAGAAATTAAACATATTCAGCTATTCTTTGTAAGATGATTGCCTGGTTTGGAATCTATCTGTTTTTATCCTGTCCTTCTCGCTTTGCTCTTACCCCTTACCCAATCCATCCCATTCTCTTTCCTTACTACAGTTTCCCATTATTTCAATTCAATTCAATTCTCATTCTTGGGGGCTGTTTCACAGTTCAGGGCGCCCGCATGATTCAAGGATTATCCTCAAGGTGCTTCCACACAATCGAGATGGAAAAAGACACTTATAAAATAAGAAAAGACAAAAGTGTGTCTGGGTAACAAGACAGTGGATCTGGACTAGGAAATGAGGCCAAAGTTCTGGTAAAACCACAGGGGAAACAACACTATTAACAACTGCCCTTCTCCAGGGGTTTAGAAGTCTAAACTATACTTGCAATCTTTGATCCTTATTTTGATGTAAATATAAATAAAATAATTTTATTTTAACTCTGTAAGGCTGAGGCAGGAAGATTGAGCCCAGGCTGGAAGAGACCTTGTCACAAAATACAAAATAAAAAAGGATGGAGATGTAACTCAGGGTAAAGGTCATGAATTTAGTCCTCAAGAATTTGACTTAATCTTTAGCTACTGGTATCAATAGCTGTGTGATATTTTTGTCTAAAGGATCGATGTTATGTTTTGAAGGATCAAAAAGCTTTGTCACTGAAGTGTAAGACTTAAGTCTTTGTTAGGTGATGTGACCCTGAGCTTTTAAACTTCTAAAAGCCACTATTGTCTCAGTTGTAAAGTGGGGACAGTGCCTTTGTCAAAGTGCTGAGGACAAAACCAAGCACAACACACCTTCTTCCTGGTATCAATACTCTAACTTTCACTAACCCTGGCCAAATTGAAGGTACTGTCTGGGGATGGGAGTCAGGGGTCTCCTTACTGCTGAAAATAGTTGCTTACCTGCCATCCTTTATTTTAATCTGTTTCTGTAGGGTGGTAGTCGTCTATAGACTAATCCTCCCAATCTCCAGATGGTTATTGAGCTGCCAAATTTATCATAATTTTTTTTCAGTTATGGGGATTAAACCCAGGACCTCACACATGCTAGGAAAGCATTCTACTACTGAGTTATATCCCCAGTCCTTTTTATTTTGAGACAAGATCTCTCTAAATCGCCCAGGCTCGGTTTGAATGTTGGACCCTTCTGCCTCATTCTCCTGAGTAGCTGTGATTAGAGGTATACACAACCATGCTGGCTTATTATCACTTTTTTTTTTCTGATACCAGGGATTGAATTCATGACTTCTCACCCACCAGGCAGGCACTGTACCGCTGAGCTATATCCCCAGCTACTATCAATTTCTTTAAAGCAAAAATATTTTTCAAAACTAGACAAAATTGGTCTAATTCTTAAAAACTGAAATAACGGAAAGGCTATATGACTCTGCGAATACCATGACCATCACAGCGGGATCACTTGCATACCACTACTGGGAAACCTGGCCTAGTGAAGTTTGTACTTCCCTACCTTCTGTCTCCTTCGTCCATTTTCCCATTTTTCTAGGCTCATTCCCCTCCTCCCCTCATTTTCCCTATTGATTATTAACAATTTCCACCAAGTATCCAGTGAATTTCCTGGGCTCAAGACTCTAAAAGGAAGAACCTATTATTTGGCAGAGATAGGGAGGTAAAAGGTTTTCAGGACTTTGTGCCTGGTATGGCCCTCAGTTGAGCCCAAATATGCGTGTGTACACTTGTACAATTATGACACCATATCTCTATTGGCATAATTCTGCACAGAAAAGAATCCATAAAGCTAAATTATAATCAGCCAGAATGATAACAAAACTATCTTAGATAGTACATTGATTTTAATGTACATTAAATCAAAAGATTAGCATATATGCTTCTTGATTTAGGACAACCAGATTAATGGATTTGAGGCCTTATTAAGAACACTCAATTTACTCTCTTCCAAAACAAAAGTGACTAGCTTCATGTGAAGAAAATGGAGACATTCTGATGGGACAGCCCTAAGCTGAGAGCCTCTAGCACAGTTATGCATGGAAAGCAATCCTGTCTTAAGTGTTTGTCCTCCTCTAAGATCTCCAAGTTTCCCGAGAGACCTGGGATGGTGACTTTTGTCAGGAGTTGATGGGGAGTTGGAAATGAATTTGCAGACACAGGGTTCCTGGGAGAGCAAGTCTGCGGTGTTGTGGAATGGGCAGCACCTCCCTCGGAGCTCTGGTTACTTGTATGCTCTGAGAACACACCCTGCCGAGTGCATTCATCACAATAGCCCATGTGTGACCTTAGGAAAAGTCCTTGAAAACAGTGAAACAAGAGTCTCAGTTGAAATCTGGAATCCATTCCAGTCTTACACAGGAAGAAAATTAGGCATAGAACAACAAAGCCCATAGTTCAGAGAAACCCGGGGAAGCTCTGGCTGACATTAAAATCATGGAAGGTTTCCTTTTTTTTTTTTTAATTGCTTGGGATTTTATAAAAACTTCATCTGAGCAGCCCCAAAAGCTGTTCAAAAATACTGTATGGCTAGTACATGGCAATAACTGGTTACTCCAAGAAAGCAAGCAAGCAGAATAAGAGATGCTGAGTGACACTGAAATTCACGTGGCACTTTTCCAAGCTTCTAAGTAAATGCTATTTTTCCTAATGTAAGTGGCCAATACTACCATTTCCCCCTTTGAATCAATGTATTGGCAATAACGGGGAGCAGTAGTAGAGGCTGGGGAATAGGTGTGCTTCCCTAACTCCATGATCAATTTCATTAGCCCAGACACCCTGGGCCTAGAAATACTCCCTCAGAACATGAAGCAGCGGAGAGGTGTCCTTGCTTGGTGAATTTAACTCAGCAAACATTTGTGGGTGACACTATTTTTATAAGTACAGATCAATTCCCTTTTGTTATTAGCTCTCATTACTCACTATTAATTTGCCATATCATAGGATTTATTTCATACACATAAATAATTATAAACCTGCACTACCTTTGGAAGCATGTTTGTTTTTTGCCAGCAAGAAAAAAAGTCAGGGCATTTCTGAGTCAAGTGGTGGCACAAAATCCAGTGAAAATCAACTGGCAGAGAAATCTGGTTTGGAATTACATTTTAGAAGCCCTCTAAAGTTTATCTGGAAGGTCCCCTTTCAAAAGGAATATATGCCCTGAGGCAAATAAGACTCAGGAATCATCCAACTAGGGCTTAACATTGCAGGCCCGGACCCAGAACGCTGATTCTCCGTGCATGAAGAATTTAATTTTGTTTTTTCTTAAGTACCTTCACAGTTCATTTTTTATTTTTCCTTTAAAAAAAAAGGTAAATGGCATTACTTTGGTCTCCAAAACAGATGCCAGTTTGAACTTTATTCTGCCAGCAAGTATTTGGTTTGGCTCCACAGGGCTTAAGTTGAAAAAATATTTGCCGATTCCAAAAAGATTTAACGAGCTCTGCTGTGGCCACTGGTGCCATTTGGCACATCACAGAGCTGTGGCACAGCAAAGAGAGCTCTCCTGACCACAGATTTTATTTGTCCAAAGTAGCCAACACTGGTGTTCAGTCAATTCCTTGGGTCAAGAAGCTGCCCATCAAATGAGTGAAGTTTCCAAGAGAAAGTGACCAGGGCAGGCATCATAAAAACCCCTTGCTGACATTGAAAAGGAAGTTCAGATGTCCTACTCCATCCCTGTGCAGGAATTGGTGGCTGACCTTCATAGCTGGCCTGTCAGTCAGCACGCAGGCCAGGTTAGTCTCCAACTTCTAGCAAACACCATCTTATTAAATAGCAGATACAAAAAATTTACAAGGTATATTTTGTAGTCATTTGATTCTTTACTAATTGTAGTATCTGAATTTCACTATATAAAAATTGAATAACCTCTTAATTTCTCAGGTCAAGAAGCTGCTAAATAGTACAAGCAAGTTTATATTCCAATGGCAGACATGCACTGCTTTTAAGACTATTTCGATGAATACAGATGCATAAATCGATCACTGACGTTGGAAAGACTGATCTCATGGCACACAAATATCACATGTTAAGAATCACTGAAGGTTGTCATCTGAAGTCATGTTTTTCAGTGTAGATGCCAAGAAAACAAAGTTCTCATCCTTTCAAATCAACATCACATCTGACAGCTCTAACAAAAATGCAAAGCATTTCCATAATAATATGTGCTTAAGAATCAAAGGTCTGTTTTAATAACCTGAAAACAGGAAGACTGGCATTGAAATTATAACTATTTTGATGAAGGTGTTGGAACTCTGGATTATTTTTATTTCACATGGTAAGCAAACATACTTGAGCATCTCCTACCCCAACTCCTATGGATCTCCCAAAACTTCTAAATGTCGCTTTCTTTAACATTACATGTCAACCCAATGTTTGGAACATGTTTATCCGATGCCAAGTGCTCACAACAAATATCCTCAAAAGAGAGCCAATCTCTGAACTGCCTTTCTAGAGAAAGATCTATTCACCAAAACAAAGACAGAACCCTTCCAGCTGGCTTAACTGACATTGTTGAGTCAGGGTAGAAATCAAAAGAAAAAGTTATGAAATAGTAGATGGATGATAGCTGTTATTTACCATTTTGGCTTCTGAATGCATTGGCTGGACTTGAGGAGAAGCACAGGGGTTACTGAGATTTGGACCTTGCATTCCCATGATGCTGGAGTTCACTGACATTTGTCTCTCCATCTAAGAGAAAGGAAAGCAACAGAATGAGAAATCTGAGAAAGGTAGTCAGGGCCACAGACAACGGTACACTTCCCCTCCAAATGATCCTTTAGGATTACTTTGAAGAACTCCTGAGAAAACTGGAGGTTTACATATAAATTCAATAAAGTACTCCTGAGCCTTGAACTCAAGCCCATCAAAGAATCATCCAGAACTCTGCCTTTTGTAAATTTTTTTATACCCAACACAACTGTTGTCCTAATAGATCATCTCCCAACAAAAAAAGGCTTTCCAATTATGCACACATTCCAACTATCACTAATCATGTTTGTTTTTATGGTTGTTTGAAACAATACACGCATAGAAAAAGTAAATGTACATATAATGTACAAAATGGTTATCTCAGGATATTGTTGGCATATTTTCCTTCCCTAAATTGAATGCAGTAAAAAGGAATCTTCTGGTAATAAGAAAAACATAAACTTAATATAAAAATGATATTCTCCAGTATGGTGGATCTTCCTTTTACTCCACTCATCAACATACTCAAATAACTCAGCCCAGGTATTTGAACTTCTTTCGTGAGGCCGTTTCCTCCTTTTTCTAACCTGCTCAAGACTCCACAAGCCACAGTCTTGGGCCTCACTGCTTAGTGGGTCTTTGGGTAGGTGAAGAGAACTGCCACGGGCTTTAGAAAACGGGGACAATGCTGACACATTAGCCTCCTCTGGTCTCTCCCCACCTAGAATTAACATCACTCAGATACTTTTTTTTGTCTTCAATGTGTTCCTATTAAGAAGTAAATACAGGCTGTGGGCCCCTTATCTGACATGCTTAGAACGGCAAGTATTTTGTTTTCAAATTTTGAAATATTTGCATATATATAATGAGACATCCTCAAGATAGGACCAAAGCCTAAACACGAAAGTATGCTTTATGGTTTTATGCTTCATAAACACCTCCTATGCATAGCCTAAAGGTAATTTTATAGAATATTTTTAGTGCTTCTGCATTTTGTGTGTCATCCATCACATCAGCTCAGATATGCAACTTCTCACTTGTGCCATGGTGTTGGCAAAAGGTTTCAGATTTTGGATTTAAGGATATTCAGCTTGTACAGAAAATTTTCCAGATCACTCCAGGAAGGATATATCTGGTTAATAATATTCACTGTTAGTAAAAAATTAACACTTTTCATAGAATAAGCTAAATCAAGTATACCTAATGCTATTATCATGCAGGAAAAAAAATTTTCTTTAGGGTTTATTAATACAAATATGTTTACATTTACCAAAAGATAAACATGAAAAGAATGACTGGAAATTTGGGAGAAACCAAGCATTTGTTCTAAGTCAGCCTAGGTTCTCCTGGAAATTATGAGTAATTTCTGATCAGTTTTGAATCATAGGAGATGGAAAGTGTGAAAAAGAGGGGAGTTTGAAAGTGATGATTTAACTAAATGACTTTAAAAATCCCTTACATCGTTGAAATTCTGTGATTGTGATTTCACTTGTGTCTGCCCTGGCAGCAGTTCAATTAGGACCCTAGTCTGTGAATTAGCATAGGTGTGGGCTAAAAGTTTTTGCCTGATTGACTGGAGATACTCAGCCTTGGCCTTAGCATGAATTAGCTGATCAGTTATCTGGCAAGGTATGAGTATGACACATTGTGTCAAAAGGAGCTAACCAAGGCAGATTTTCTAAATATTCCAGAGCACTTCAGCAAAACTTTTTGGGGTCTTACCAACACGGCAAAACATAACGTTCACTCCTATGTATCTCCAGACAGCCTAGATACATTTAATTTTTGAAATCATTGTTTTAATTGAGGTAAAATACACTCAACATAAAATTTACCATTTTAAATACCATTAAGTACATTAAGTTCAGTGCCATTAAGTTCATTCATGTACCCTAACTGTTAAGTCATGAAAATTTCAACAGTTCCATTGCTCTAAAAAATGCATATCAGTTATAACTCCCACTCCCAGAGGCAGGGGGTAGGAGAGTCAGAATAGCATTTGCTTACTTATTCCGATAGATGACCCTTTTAAAGAGACAAATCCAAGCATGAATGAACTTTTGCCTTCAGTTTTCTAAAGAAGGCTCTTTCAAAAATATGAGTAATTGTCCAGAGTCTTCCACGCTACTAGCTATACAAAGAGATGAGAATAGCCTGCTTGTGGTTTCTAGATACGGAGTCATCAATCCTTTCCATTGTTTTGGAAAACTTTTCGTCTATGATTGTTTCCCCTCCATAACTCACAAAGCACTAGTTCCAAACAGGCTGATTTTTCTATCTGTTACATAAATGGGGACCGGGGTATGGCTCCATGATAGAGTCTTGTCTTATACATTCATGGTCTTGAATTCAATTGCATTTCACATCTTGTTAATTATTGTTTTACAAACACAGAATATCAAGAAGGGCCTTTCCAAAGAAAAGAGTTGGTGCTTTTTGTTAACAAGCCTTGGTCTGCACCAGAAGCTGGGCTTTAATCAGCTGAATAGAGTTAAGAGGCCAGAAGATGGAGCGCCTCTGTTGAATGCCCAGCATTACAGGTAAAATGCCCAGGCAGGGTTTGGGGATATGGCTCAGCGGCAAAGTGCTTCTCCAGAGTGCTGAGGCCCTACATTTGATTCACAGCAACACACACACACACACACACACACACAAGCAAGAACAGATAAAGACCCCCTCTCTTTTTCACACACTGAAAACAAGAGCTAGACTGTCCACAGGTTGCTGCACTTTTGTAAACAGGAATAAATGGGTGCTCATATTTCTAAATTATTAGTTTGACTTTCAAGATGAGCAATCACAACCCACAGAAGTATGCGTTCTTCTTTTGTCCTGTTCTTCCTACATTCTCAGAATCTAACAGAGTGCTCTAGTGCCATAGAAGTTTTTGAAATGAATGAATGAATGAATGAATGAGTGAATATATCATTTTGTTTTAGACCAAGGCATTGTGAAATGTGTGGGTTGATCAAATACACTACAAATCAGTTAAGAATCTTACCTTCACCTGAAGACACACTTCCAACTTTTAACCCTCGGATTTATGGTTCCCAGGGCAGGAACTCTAGGGGAAGAAGCTACCCTTGACCATTCTTGGAAGACCAAAGTTGTATACAAAACTAACAAAGAAAAGCCCTGGATTTCAAAGGCCTGAAACTCTTAGGATATACTTAGAGATTCTATATTAATTATCATTAGTAACATTAGCAGCACTCTAGACCAAAGCTTCTCAAACTCACTACTTTGATGATTTGAGGTCAAAGAATCACTTATTATGGGGCTGTTTTGAGTACAAAGAGCCATTTAACAGCATTCCTGGCCACTGCCCACTAACGCCAGTACTCATTGCACTCCAGATGTGACAACCAATAGCGTATCCAGATATTGCCAAATAGCCTCTGGGGAACAGAATTGCCCCCAGTTTAGAATTACTGCTCTAGGCTGACACCTACTGTCATGGCAGCTATACACATCCCAGATATGAGCCAGGAAACTTCTGCAGGGCTGGCATCCCTAACTTTTTGACTATACTGGCTCTTTCCCATGCACTTGAACCTCTGCTTCTATCCTGAAGTATCAACAAGAGGTCAAGTTCTAGTAAGAGGTAATGTGGAACCCAGGGCCAGACACCTTTTCTCTAAGCCCTTTCAGCTCAAGCGTTCTACCTTTGTCCCTAGAAACTATCTGGCTTAGTTAAACATACATGCATGAGTACATACATACATGCATACATACATACATTAATTCTCTATAGTAGCACTTTTGTGGATAAGGAATAGAAGTTCTGAAAGGAACCTAATACAGTGTTAGATAAGAGGGATTTAGAATCTAAAGAGAGACAATCTCATGCTGGAAATCTCTTACCAATTGATTCAGCTGAACAAAACCTGGAAGACTTGCACTGACAGTGTTGTTTTCCTTCATCTACCTACCAAGGAGTATTGTGGGTAAAATCCATCTGCGTGATCTACCTGTCCTCTAGCTCAAGGTGGCAAAGATTGTTTCCAGCTTGGATCCCCCAGGCTTTGTAGTGGGCAGGTCCTTCTCTCCAAACTGAGGCCACTGAGCCCTTCTCCATTCCATAGCCTACTCCTAGGAAATGAACAAACTGCACAACCAGGGATGATCTAAGTCACTCAACATGAGTTGAGATGTGGGTTTCAGCCACAACTCTTCATTCATGAACCATTGACATTAGACACTCCTTTTACTTCTTACCTTCAGATTTTCATCCATAACATGGATATTCATAATTATTGCTATTCTATCCTCATAAAATTGCTGGGAAAATGAGATGGCAAAAAAATGTTGACAATTCTTTAAAATGTTAAAATGTTCTGTGAGCCCTCATTAACTTCTTCTGAGAAGATATTAACTGAGTTGTTAAACCATATCTGGGGATTTTGAGAACTCCTGTAGCCCTGTGAATCAGAATATCAGTCTTGTACCCCAAAGTACAATGCCAAGGAGGATGAGGATGGACAGGGAGGAGGCTCCATGGAAGGAGAGAAAGATCTCCTCTGCAGTGGTGTGAATCTCTCTTCTGGATTTAGCTGTCATTTGAGGGGGGAGCCATATTGTGACTACAAGGGAAACACAGTAGTCAGATTATCTGGATTTAAATCCCAATCTATCACCTAATAGCTACATGATCTTCATCAAATTACTCAGCCCCTCTGTGCTTTCATTTCCTCATCTGTAAAATCATTGTAACAGTGCCTTCCCCTTTGGAAAAGTGAAGGACTGAACAGACTTATACTTTAGTAGTGAAAGAATGCGCTTTGTAGCCAGAACTCCTAGCTTCAAAACTCGCTGCTCTGCTTCTCAGCTGAGCAAATTGGTCACTTTCTTTTTCTCATTCCAAAGATGGGGGTAGTAATAAGACTACCTCATAGAATCATTTTATGTATTGACAAAGTGCTTGGAAAGTGAGCAGCATGCAATAAATATTCAATAAATGCAGCTAGCATGATTTATAGAACATGATCTGCATAAATACATATTAATAGCTATTATGTATGATCATTATTATTATAATTATCACTCTGAATACTGGCTTGATCATTGAAGTTTATGGACAGTGTATATAAGTCAAATTGGACTTTGGAGTGCAATCATCCCTTGTAACTGAAAGGGATTGGTCCTAGAACACTCCTCCCTCCCAGTTATAACAAATGCTGTGGTTGTTCAAATTCAATGCATAAGAGGGCGTAGTATTTGAGTGGAACCTATACATATCCTCCCATATATTTACTCACCTCTAGATTATTTATAATACCTGCTGCAATGCAAATTCTATGTAGGTAGTTGTTATATTGTATTGTTTAAGGAATAATGACAAGAAAAAAATGTACATGTTTAGTACAGGTGCAATTAAAAAAAATACTTTCCATCCATGGCTGATTGAACTGCAGATATAGAACCTCCAGACAGAGTGGGCTAACTATAGTTAGAAAACATTGTCTCTTTGAGCAAATTCTACTCCATGGGAGTTGCGGGTGCATTGGTCATTCACAAGGAGATGGATCCTGCCTCCTAGCAAAGTGCCAAAGGACAGGAGAGCCAGCAAAATGCCTGGGGATGAGTGGCTGTGCCTTTGAAGCAAACAGGCACACAGCTCGGGCTCTCCACTAAGAAGCTGCAGCCTGCTTCCCAGTCAGGTTAGATCAGAGCTTCTTCTTCCTTCTTTCAGGAGCCCTGAGCCTCTGCGCTTGGGAGAGGCTTCACTGGGACTCACAGAATCTCTTACCGGCATCAAGACAGCAGAAGATCCAGGCATGGTTGGGTTGGGCAGGGTTCCGGGCATGGAGGCTGGCATGGGCTGTCTCTGTCTGTTGTGGAGATGTAGCAGAGAAGAGAGAGAGCCTGGGACAGGCCTGGGAATAAAAGAAAAACACCAGACATTACCCCTGATGCCCTGGGCCTGTTCACCAACATCCAGACCAGTGGGGACACCCACACGCACATCATATGTGCAACAGATCAGAGCCAATGATGGGAGAGCCACATAATTGAGGATATTAGGGAAATAATAACAAATAAAATACAAGCCTGATTTCCTTTGCTGCTTCCTCGTAAATACATCAAATTCCACTTCATTTCCTGAGCCCTGTTATCTCACCGATGTTCAACAGAGACAAGCTGGGAAACGGTCCACAGTCCTGCTTCCAAGGAAAGGGCCAGGGAGGTAGAATCCTGGTTCCACTGAGAATCTCAGTCTTTAAAGTATGTTAATGCTGGATGTGTGAGTACATATGTTTTACCCACGTTCTCCCTCACCTCTCTGCCTGGAAGCCCACCTAGCTTCACTCTGGATATGCCTTCACCCTCTGCATTAGCAAAGCAAACTCCATTCATGAATGCCTAGCAGAAATCCATTCTGAATTTTTTACAGTTCTCCACAATGAGTAGAAAAATCCAAAGTCAGGCCACAAACTCAAGCAGCCAGAGTGCAGGTCACAGTACCTAGGACAGCCTTTCTGGGGGTGAATCCAGAGCCCAGCCCCTATCACCAATCTCTCATTTCGTATAACTCAAGGTGTTAGGCTGTTTGACAGAAACTGACTTGGGGCTGACCTGCTGGACTTGGTAAGCATTCCCCAGGGGAGTACATGGCTGGAGCTGCAGCTTTGACTTGCAAAAAAAAAAAAAAATTAAGGGTCTTAAATTGATTTAATGAACCAGGGAATGTGGAACTGAGGGGCAAAGGAAATTATTTGCGTTTATTAAAAATGGCAAACAAGTGACCTCCCCTGCTAAATTCTCAATCTCCTGATGTTTTTGCTCTGGGGAGCTATATAAATGTTAAACTGTTAAATTAAAGGTTTAACAACAAACAAAACAAAGCAAACAAAGACCTCTCACAACCTCAAAGTCTTCCATGTGTGCTGTGGGATGAACTTGCACTTCTAGAGTTAGTTCATTTTCTAAAGAAAAACAGGAGATTCTCCTCATGCTAAAGAACTGGGTAAGGCTGCAGTAATGTATGTTGACTTTCTTCTGCTCCAAGGAACCACAGCCCTGTATGCACAGGGGTACAAGGAACTGCTTCTTTGGGGTCCCTTCCCGGGGGACTCACAGAGAAGCAGGGACGGAGATGGTGGAAAGAATGCCAACATGTTCTTCTTTCACATTACTGTTAAAATTCCAGAAAAGATTAAGTTTTCCACTTTTTTTGCCTGAAGCACTTTTGGAAATATAGCTAACTATCACAGTTACACACATCCTACAAGGATTAGTCATAAATTAGTCAAGATTTATATGCTTAGGGAGGTGTATATGTGAAAATATGAAAGAATATGAAGCCATTCCATAGAGGTTATGTCAATGCATACAAATTACACCCGGTTTTATTAATAGAATGTGTGTGGAAGCGAACGTAAGTAGCTTATATCAATGAAATGAGTGTTTTCCAATCAGCAAGTGAAGTGTCAAGAATATTTTTTGACATGTGCCCTTGGTCTTGGGAGTGTGGACTGACAATAAGGACCAGCAGGCCTATGACGGCCTGTGAACTTTCACAGTTTGAGGAGACTTCTGGTTCTAATTGCTTCAAAATACTACAGTAGATTGTGCCCACAGTGTCTTAAAATCCATCTTCCTTAGAGGCAATAATACAAGTCAGATATGTATAGGGTGGCAATGCTAGTTTTACATTCTCCAGTCTTAACATTCTGTTTGGGAACTCTAGTGAAAGGACAACAGTTGTATATCAAAGTAGATAATGTTTAACAACAGTAATTCCTTCCAGGTTCAGGATTATCAGAACTTCTTTGTTTGATAATGAGCAAAATTCTTGAATTTACTCTCTATAAGGCTTATTACCCATCTGTCCATCTAAGTAAATATCATATGTACATCTATTCGTAAACATATACACATACCTAACATTTTAACATACATCTGTCACTAGAAGGAAAGCTTCAATTATAGACAAGAACAAAGAAAAACTTGTTACAGGAAAGAAAACTGAAAGTTTTTCTTTATATTATGTTGATTTTGTGGTAGCCTCGTGAACAGAGGGTAACATATTAGCATCATTTTGCATTGTTTCTAATCTGACATATTAAAAATAATTTTGGTCATTAGTTGTTATTGATGTTTGCTTTTTAAAAAAGAAATCAATTAGACAACTCAATGATGATGAGAATAGAAATGTAAAAATAATTAACTTCAAAATGAATTTTCATTCTTCTCCAAATGACAGAAACTCGCAGTTATATAGAATAATTGGGGAGTGGTATGTTTCATTGAATTTAATATTCTGAGTAGATCAGTTATTTCCACACCATGGGCAGATCTGCTAAATTTTACAATATCAAGTATTTTCTCATTAATTAAGAAAGACTTGCAGGGTACTGGGTTCTCTTGAGATTCTAATTATGGTTTCTAAGTGATCCAATAAGACTAATTAGCAATATATACTTGGAAGGGAAACTGATTATTATTATTTTTTAAATATTTATTTATCTTTTGAACCAGGGATCAAACTCACGACCTTGTATTTGCCAAGCAGGTGCTTATACCACTGAGCTAAATCCCCAGCCCTGGAAACTGATTATTTCAGTATGCTTAGATTCTGAATAATTCTGTGGTTCTCGTTTTTTCACAGATTCTGCACATTATTTCCCCAACTCACACCTACAAACCTGACAGAATTTTCAAAGTTTCTCGTTTGAAGTTTTAAAACTATAAACATTGAAAGAAAAAAGAAACCTTTGTACCATCACTATATGTATAAAGAACCAGGACTGGAGGTGTATCACTCAGTGGTAGAGGGCTTGCTACCATGTGCAAGGCCCTGGAGTTCAAGCACAGTACTACAAAAACATTAAAAAAATAAATAAACAACAGACTGAGGCTTTATCTGTATAGCGAGGGCCATAGAAACAATCATCTATCCAGAATATTCATATTATTAAGGCAAAATGACACTGGAATGATTGCATTGTCCAATTCTTTTTGTGTATACAGTATTGAAATAAGTATTATCTAATATAGGATGCATAAACTTGCATAAAACTTTTTATACTGCACCTGAATAATGCTTCATATTTTTTCAAAGCTTTTCTATATCCCTAATTTTATGAGATTTGGAACAAGGCAATGTGGTAGGTACGTCATATTAGTCCCAGTTTACTCAGGAGTAAACTGAACTCACATACATTTATATTTGCCCAAGGTCACATGGGTCATGAAAGGGAGCAGGGCTCTTTCCCAGCTTGTAAAACAGAGCTTTCCCCATCGCACCTTGATGGTCCCGTAACTAAATTACTATTGACTTTTTATGCTAAAATACATTCATGGTCCATTTCTTTTGATATTCACACTGCTCCCTGGACTTTCCATGAAGTACTGAAATAATGGAATACTGCTAACATAAGAAATCATTCATGTCAACTCCTATTTTCTTCCTTAAAAAGGTAAACAAACAAAAACCTTCTCACACAAGACATCGATTAGATTTTGAAAATAAGATTGCAAAATAGCAATAAATTTGTGAAAACAAAGACCCAACAGTCTTTCCTCTAGTGCAGGCTTGTTGCCATGAGCTAATAATTCCAGACTTTGAGCAAGCCGTGCCTTCTTGTTAATAACCATATGCCTTTAGGTAAAGTATTTCTACTAAAAATTATTGAGGCATGGAACAAGGTAAGATGTGTGAGCTCATGTTGGATTGTTCAATTACTAAACCGAGTCCTACAGCATTAAGAGTTTTCCAACTTGACAGATTATTCCTCTTTATACACTTGTATAAACATACTGCTTACGGCTGAAATCTATGTAAGCTTTTCTTTCAATTAAAATGTCAAGCATGACAGACTGTGTTTTCACTGTCCCCAGCAGAATGATAGGTACCACAGCAAGCAATTTCATGTCCTCATCCCCTCCTCCAAGGATGTTTTCCAGTCTGGGAGTGTCTAAAACCAGGATTGCGTCTGTCAGTCTTCCTTGCCCGCAGAAAGCTACTATCTCTAAGGAGCTAGAGGCCAGTGCCTGTGCATTTTGGGGGTCTGAGGTGGAACTCTCTAGACTGCTATCCTTTCCCAGGTCTTCAAAAACTCTGTGGTACCCGGGGCTGTTTAATCAGATTTCCTGGCCACGCGGTCACCCAAAGGAAAGGGCAAATGATAAGAAAAGTTAGCTCAGAAAATTGAAAGATTAATGTAAGCATGGAAAGCAGGCCATAGACATTGAAGCAATCTCAAGAAGATAAAGAAATAATCTAAGCACTTGGTGGAAGGCAGGATTTTTGTAAAGCTTCAGGGCAAGAAAATAGAATTCTGGGCAAGAAGTAGGAGATTCAGCCACTCAGGTGCCATGTTATAAGGGATTTTTTGAGGTTGTGGGCTCTCCATTTCCTGTGTCTAATGAACAGAAAGACTCTTGGCTATCTCAAATCCATTGAGGTCTAAAATTCAGATTCGCTGGGGATATAGCTCAGTGGCATAAGCACCTTCCTGACAAGTACAGGTCCTGAGTTCAATGTCCAGTACAAAAATATATATACAAATAAAGATAAATCAATCAATCAATCAATAAAATTCAATTCTTTCTAATATGAAATTCTTGTTTAGTCATTCTCTTATGAAAGTTTAAAATTCCCATATTTTGTAAAGAAATCAAAATTTCAGGATAGTCAAATCAAATGAGAAATGGAAAGACAATATATAAATTTCTTCCACCAGATAATAATTCCATTTTGAAATAAGTTGTAAAAAACACGGGCTCAAGATCAAAACTGCCAAGGTTAGAGTCCAAGTTCTGCCATGGACTAGCTAGCTATGTGATTTTGGGCAAGTTACTTCTGTTTCCTAAACTGTAAAATGAGGGTGACAGTTAAATTTACTTCAGAGCATTAAATGAGTTACTACATGTTAAATATTTTGAATGTGTCAAATAAAAATTATTTGCTATTATTTTTGTTATGATTCTGAAATATTAAACAATAGATTAATTACCATACTTCAATTAAGAAAGTGTGCCTGGGATTTTAAAGAATACCAATCCTTAGGGTTCAGGAACTACAATATAACCAATATAAAATGTTCAACATTCCCTACATATAAAAGCTATTTCTTTAAAAATCTACCTACTTTGGTTATAGTAATGATTCAGGACTATACTCCCAGTACTCTGGAAGACTGAGGCAGGAGGATCACAAGTTGGAGCCCAACCTAGGCAACTTAGTAAGATCCTGTCTAAACATTAAAAAAGAAAAGAAAAAAACCAAACCATGACAAGGTGGGACTGTAGCTCAGTATGAAGGCCCTGAGGGGTAAATTCATTAACTTCCGGTTTCCAAACACATCTACAGAAACAGATGGATCCCTCTCACCCACGACTTTAGAGAATTGCACAATTACTTCACACTGTTTCTCAGAAAGGGCCCTTGCAAATATTTCCTCAAAATGGAACTTAACTTGTTCCCCAGAGATCAGTCTTTAGTATCTTGTTTTTCCTGAAAACAGTGACAAAAATCCAACAGGAGCAATAATTGGGAAAACAAGAAAGTTGTCTGATCCATATTTAAAAAGACAAAATAAAATTATTGTGTCAATTAAAAAGATTTTGAGAGAGAGAGATCATATTACCCTATTGCCTGTGTCTCTTATTGAATGAACTCATAGTCTGCACCGAGTCTCACCACCAACCTCCTAATCACAGATAGCAAACACAACATTTCCTCTTTTAACAAACAAGACAAAGAAGTAGAAATATTTTTGCCTTAGAAAAAGTTCCAATACAACAGCAAGATCAGTTAAATATGAACTCTCCTTTCCAAGTGTTCTGAAACTCAAGAGAAGACATTTGCTAAAGAGCTGATTATTTTCTCATAAGACAGGCTTCCCTCCTACTTTTCCTTTGATAACATGGACATTTAGGAGTCCGGGAAGAGAATTTGCCTGTGTATCTCTATCTTACTTCCTTTACCCCTTAGCCCCAGTCTTGTTTTAAAAAAAAAAAAAAAAAAAAACCTAATAAAATGGCACCGTCAAACACCACTGTCATCTACTTGATCAGGGATGCCAGTAAACCTGTGTCCATGTGACAGAAGGTAGAAAAACTCCAAGTTCTGTGCCATCTGGCCTCTTACTGCTTCCCAGCCATGTCTTTAGGCTCCAAACACTTTCAAACTTAACCCTGTTCCACCTTCCAAGAAGATCCCTATAACATTTATCACTATTTAGTCAATCAATGAATCAATGAAACGATTGATCCCTCTTCAAAGATCAACTAAGAACTTAGTATATGTCAGACTACACATTCTCATTTCAGAGGGGAAAACTAATATGGCCATTTAGATTATTTGCATAATAATTTATTTATAAACTCACTAGGCAAAGATATAACAACAAATAAATTAAGTGTAATTCTGTAGTCTCTTGGAATTACCCTTAGATTTCCAGTTGTAATTCATCAATGGTTGAGTGCTTTTTTTTTTTGGTATGGTAAACGAATCTAGGGGCTTACATATGCTAAGTAAGTTGGTTTTTGTTTTAATTTTATTTTGAAATAGGTTCTCTAAATTGCCTAGACTGGTCTTGAATTTGTGACTTTCCTACCAAAGCCTCCCTAATAGTTGAGATTATAGACATATGTCACCATACCCTGCTAATGATTGAGTGATTTTTTAAAAAGCCTCTTCTTGCAGGAAGACAATAAACTGAGTAAGTCAGAATTGCATCTGCTTTGTTTTTCACAATAGGGATGATTTAAAAAAAATTACAGTGAATGTTTATACTTTTTAAAAAACTTACAATAAAAGATACATTGCCAAAAATAAGTGTGTTTCAAATGAGGGGGAGTAATTGGGAGAAATTAACAGGAATATTCCTTTTACTGTTACAAATTTTTAAACATTTAAACACTCATCATGGTTTTTGATCTTACCACAAATTTAAGAAATGTAGAGCCAGGCAAGGTAACTGGCTCTGTAACCCCAGCACTGTGATGCTAGCACTGTAGGACACTGAAGCATGAGGAACACAAGTCTGAGCCAAACCTGGGCAATTTAGAGACTGAACAAGATGCTGTTTTAAAAGAGAAAGTTTAAAAAGGGCTGGGGACATAGCTCAATGCAAAGACCCTGACTTCAATCCCTAGGACCACAAAAATAAAGTAATAAAATAAAATGATAGAAAAAGAAAGAAGTTCCTAGTAGGTATTTAATAACTATTTCTTGAATTAATGGAAACATAGAATATTACGAATCTTACCCGCCGGCAATGGGCATTACAGTAACCATGTCCAGTAAATTATCTTCATTATCTTCACAGAGAAAAGAACTTACTTGATTTATAAGTCATAAGTGAAACTTCAATTTATACTAACAGCTTGAAACAATCTACTTTAGATCTCGAAGAGCATACATGGCTGTCTCCAAGGTTACTGGTCCTACTGCCCTTTAAACGCAAGCTTTCAGATGAGTCCTAGACACATTTGTTTTTTGCAGCGATTAAGTTAATTTTCATTTGCAATGAAATTTGAGGCAATTCATAAGGAAAAGCTAAGAGAAATTCTGAAGCACTCATCTGTCTCCAGCTGAACGTGAGTCCTGCGGTAAGAGTGCACTGTATAATGCTCAGAGATCCGTGTGCTCACCAATACCCACACACCACGTTAACCTAACTGCTCCTTTTGCCTGGCGCACATTACGGATACCGATGAGGGCATTTTTGGAATCACCATCACCATGGGTATCTGAAATGAAATATGCTATTCAAGATGAACGAGGAGCTCCTCTTTTTTTTGAAAATCAGTTTTGTACCACTGATGTCTTTATTTTATAGACATAGTATCTGATGTCTTGGAAACCATAACTTCTTTTCCTTGAAATGAAAGCCTGGCTGCGAGAAAACCAATAGTAGTAATAAAACATAACACAGCTAGCAGATCTGAATCCTGCTGGGCCTTGGCATGGTTTTATAGTGCACGCACTGCATCCACTCAGGCTGAAGAGGAAAACTAGTGCTTTCAAGTGTTTTAAGCAGAGAGAGGAGTAATAGGAGAGGAGATCTGAATTTATGGTCATTCTGTTAAGACTATTAAATCAATCTCTTTTTTTCTTTCCTCTTGGCTTCTTTAATGACTGATTTCTGCACCATTAATCTGAATTAGTCATGCAGTCAGCCTGATTCATTTAAGTTAACCAAAAACATGGCCGGATTGGTTTCTGATGTATTATTGTTTTTAAAAAATCTATTTTCAAAAATCTGATATTTCTTCCTTGTAAAGAGCTAAAGCTTTTTATAAAGATCGTTTGTAAGAGATCCTAAATGCAGTTTGGCTTCAGCCATGGGTCAGACGTGCAGACATGAAGAGATGGGTTTTCAGCCAGCCAATAACTTCTCAGTTGCATCAATTATTCATACAGTTACACTTAGAAAAGGCAAGTAAATGCAGATCAAAAGACATAAAATAAAAGATTACTTTCAACATAGCTCAAATAAATGATGCACATCTGACCAGCTGTGGAGAAATATATCTTTATCAGGCGTATCTCTCAGTACAATTTCTTTCTGTTGTGAGCTGTTAATAAGCTTCCTCCTTGCTTTCTAAGGACAAATAAGCAGCCCTCTGATTATGAGCCTTGTCATTTACATGAGACTGCTGCTTGCATTCATTCACCATAAATAAATAATTCATGAAAATGTTCACTAACCCACTTGCTTGGATATTCTGCAGAGGCGAAGACCTCCCCGAGCTCACAGGCAGCATGGAAGCCCCCACTCCCACGCCAGGCTCTAAGTCAGCAATTCTGTGCAGCTTTCTCCTGGCCTTGCAGCTTGACAGTTATCATATTTTCATTCAGTGATTTGTAGTGGAATCCACAAGCAGCACCAGTCTCCCCATACTCATACTCCAAATTTACTACCGAACTTTGCAGCTCAGTGACAATCACTCCAGCTACAAGAGATTCCAGTAAAGGCAGAAGAACTCTGGAAAAGACCTATCAGATCCCTTGGGCAGCTGGTGTTCTCCCAGCCTGCACATTCTGCAGTGCACCTTGGTACAATGCTCTCCGTGCTAGCTTTAAATCTTCTTGAATCCTGAGGCAGAGTCTCTTCAATACAAGGCTTAGGGGACAAAATTTATGACACCTTCCACCCAGCCATTCCCCAGAATTACTGTATTTGAGTTTCTTGGGAGGTAGTGCTGTGATGTACTAGCTCCACTGATACTTTGGCAAGAGATGGGACATAGAGTGGATCTGGCAACTGTCATTCCATGCACGTTTGATTTCCCCAATTCTACTCTTGGTAATAAAGTAATGCTCTGAGGACCCATGCTGCAAGGATCTGGTAGCAAACACAACATCCTGATGTAGGATCATTAAAGTTTTCTCAACCACCACTGAATCAATTAACCAAAATCTTTGGGGTACCTAGGAAAGACACTAAAGACATCTGTATACTATGGGAGGAAAGTGACTGAAGGGATGGAGAACTTAAAGGTTTCTGAAAAGTACAAAAAAAATTAAAAGACAAAAAGGGAGATCTAGGGAAAAAAGTAGAGGGATTAAGAGCTTTTTGGCCAGGGAAAGTGACAGTAGAGAAGGCTGAGAGATGACAAAATAGCCTTCAAGCTTCCAAATTACTAGAGTCAGAGAACGGTCAGTGACCAGTCACCAGTACTTCAGACCCAACTGAAGCGGAATAATAACAACAGTAAATCAGCAGCACATGAGATTTAAGTTAGAAAAGAAGATCTCCTAAGAACAAATAGTGTGAAACAATTAAATGGCTAAGGTTTTGGAATTTCCTCTTATTAGACTAGAAAAAAACAGATTTGTTCCTGACTGGCCTGGATTCTAGGGAGGAGGAGGAGTTGGCAGACCTCTCCGAGTCCTAAATCGGGTCTATTATTTTCACTCATTCCAGTCAGAGTGGGTGACAGAAATGATAGCGATAATGCTGGCTGCCATCATGAACCAGTAAATTGAATGAAGTGGCCTCGTGTGGCTGACGAGGTGCAGGCTGCCTCCTGGCTCTGCCACCGACCACGAGTGGGAGGGCTGTGTGGCTCACTTAGCCTCTGAGTTTGTTCTCAACAAAACCACGCAGCTGCAAACCCGCATCACAAGGACAGCATGAGAGTGACCAGAGAGAGAGTAGTCTGAGTGTGTTTGGCCCTTGGAGGGTGGTATGTACTCAAAAAATGACTCATCTGCGTCAGAAAATAAAATAATCACTAGTATCATTTCAAAACACAAAGTAATGTTATGTTGTTCTGAATTTGTGAGTAAGGCATTTGGGGAAAATATCCAGAAACACACCACCTCTCCAAGGGATCTGAGTATCTCTTCTGTGACTGAGCACCACTGTCATCTCTGGGAAACCTGCACGGATCTATCGACACCAGGGTGGTCCCTGCCAAGTGCTCTCACAGCATGTGCCCATTTCTGCTCTGGGTTAGAAGAATACAGGAGAGCACTAAGGTTGGCACACCATGAGAGCTCATAGAGGTTTGTTGAATGATTTGGTGAGGTTACAATATCCTGCACTCTTTCTCATTTCCTAGCAGCTGAATCCCTATGACAGTACCACAGCAGGGGGTCTTTAAAAGTTTTTAGAATTTTTTCTTTTTCTGCAGTGCTGGGGATTTAATCCAGGCCCTCACAAATGCTAGGCAACTGGTCCACCACTGAGCCACAGCTTCAGCCTCCTGATAGGGGTCTTTAAAGGCAGCAGTGCTTTGAAACACTGTCCAGGTTACTAGGGACTGCAGCAGGCTTAATGCTGACTCAAGCAAGACTGTAGGTGGGGGAAGGCTTGAGTTTCTAGGAAACTGGGTCTGCTTCCTTGTGCAACCTTCCCTGAGCTACCTTTCAAGTTCTCCCACTTTGCAAGAGCACTTATCACGAAACTAAGTTGATATTAATCTGAAACACTTAGTAAAATAGTAGCAATAAAGTTCATAATAATGACACTTGGCATTTACTCTGCAATTTGCATACAAACATCTCAAAGGGATTTTCAACCAAGCTTTGCTATTTCCCAAACTGCTCACGGATGGACTGGCCCTGCGTAGGACTTCCCTGTCATTAGGTTGTGAGGCTGAAATTGTGACCACACTATGTGCATAAGGACACAAACACTCACTGCACATGAAAACTGGCTGACATCTAGATGCCACAAGGTAAAGGTGACAGACTTTTGGTCCCAATTACACTTCTGGCTGCATTAGTCTGGTCAAAGCTTGAGACTCAGGTTTATATTTTATACACTTGTTTTATTTCAATATTTCTCTCACTCTTCTTCTCAAGGTATTTATAAGTACAACTAAAATATCTAGACGTATTATTTAAAGACAGAAATTTGCAAGGGGCTGTTTTTGTTTTAAGTTCATTCTGGGGAAAGAAAAGTTTCTTTAGGCTTAAATGATTAGTGAAAAGCCAGGGGTGGGGAGTGTTGCATGCAAAATGTCTCTTCTAAAGTGCCTTTCCCTCCCTTGGTGGCCCTGCACTTTGCTAAAGAGAATGACTTGCTCAGTTTCCCAAATTATCCCCCAGACAGTTCTATTCCTACTCTCAAATAAATGCGGCATTTCGTGTTTTGAGTTTAAAATGTAATTTGGTATCATTTCAGATGTCTTCCTACAGCTTCATAAACAATTTCCCCAGAGGGACTTGGGGTCTGATTTTAATTTGTGGTAGAGTTATGGGCAAAGTAAATGTCAATTCTAGCTACAGACTATAAATCCTTAATAGAAATAGAAACGGAAAGTGACTGACAGGACATGTAAAGAACATGCCCCCACATTATGCTTACCGCAGAAAGGAGTAGGACCCCAAGAAATTCCTTCCCTGTTAGTGATAAGAGCTTAGTTGCGCCTCAGTCTCCCTTAAAACTAAGGTACTCACTCACCAGAACAAAAGGCCAAGTTGTCCTCTCTCAGGGTATGTCAATCTGAATATTGTAAAATGATAAAACGAAGAAACCAAGCAGCTTATAGTATGACTTTGAATATAAACACGCCACAAGGACCCTACCACCCTAGCTGCTCATGTGCCAGGTGACCCTGGACCGCGGCCTCAATGGCCCCCAGTTTTTGTTTCTTCACGTATAACAGTAGCTGAGCCAAAAGTCTTCAAGGGCCTCTCAAGCCCAGGTAGTGAACTGGACTTAGACACAGACCCAGAAGTAGTTATCTCAGGGAAGCAACATGTCAGTTATAAATACACTTTCCTCAAAGTCAGAACAAAGGGGTAATTCCCGGCTGGCTGCTCCTGAACATTCCTTTTCTTGAATGAAAGACAAGCTCCCAAGGTACCCAAGTGGAGGTAACATTTAGCAAAACAGGGCAGAGTGGGAAGAGAAGAAAAAGCTGCTTCTCACACATGAACAATAATTCTTTTATAAGTATGAAATAAAGGTTTCACATTTTCATGCACCAGCGTAAGTCACTAATTATTCAGCAGAATAGCATATTTTAGGAGCGGTAGGACAGGTCCCCAAATAAGTAATTCTGTCTTTTCATTGTGATGCCATCAGACTCATGGGACTAGATCTACAGTGGGCATTTTGAGAATGACAAAAAAAAAATCTTCCAAATCTGTCACCTGCTGAGGAAAATATTGTTACTATGGAATAGTAGATGTTACCTGATGCTACCTGTTGAAAAGTTGAAATAACTTTCCCTATGTCGAGCCCTATAAATGATTTGTCTGGTCCATGGTGCCTGTAATAGGTTTGAGTGTCACACATTGCCCAGAGAGCTGGTTAAATATATTTCTGAGCAGGTCTGTGAGGGTGTATTTGGAAGAGATTAGCATTGGAATTGGCAGGCTGGGTAAGGCTGCATGCTTTTTTCAACTGGGTGGGCATCACGTAACCCATCAAGGGCATGAAGAGAACAAAAGAGTAAAGGAAGGGTGTCTTTTCTCTCTGTGTCTGACAGTGGGATATATCTTCTCGTGCCTTTGGTATAGAACTAATACTGATGGTGTCCCTGGTTCTTTGGAGCAATCAGATTAGGACTAGAGTTTACAACATCTGCTTTTCTAGGTCTCTATTTGGCAGATAGCAGATCAACTTCCATTGTCAAGTGAGCTAATTCCTCATGGTAGGCAATCAAGTAGATAGATAGATAGATAGATAGATAGATACAGAGTCTTGTACTTATGATAGGGTTATATCCTGATAAACTCATTAAATTTAAATTATCATAAGGCAAATATACATTTAATATACTAAACCTACTGAAATCACGACTTAGCTTACCTTAATTATGCTCAGAACAGTTACATTAGCTTATAGCCATTCAAACTCATTTAGTACACAGTGTGTGTTTTAATAAAATATTGACTTTTTCCCATAATTAACAGAATATTATATTGGAATATTATACTAGAACCAGAATGGCTATATAGGTATGCTTTCACACCATCAAAAACTCAAAAGTCATAAGACATTAAACTAATGTCTATCTTTCTCTCTCCCTTTTCCTCTCCCTCTCCTTCCCCCCTCTTGCTCTCCCTTTTCTCTGGAGAACTGTAATACAATGTCCCATCTTTAGATTGTTTTCCACAGAAAGTATCCTGTGTGTCCTATATTTCATTAATTTCATTAAGTGTATTTGGTAGGAGAGGATTAGAATCCACACATTAACTTTGACATTCTCATCATGTACTTTAAATCATTCACCAAGTTCTATGGATTCCACTCCCAAAATAGACCTGGAGTTCACCCCTCTCCTCAGCTCCATCCCCACCACCAAGATCCTACTCCCAAATGTTGTCTTCTCTTAATTGGTTTCTTCCAACAGTTTTCACCTCTAGCTTCGCTCCTTTCCAGTTCAACCTCCACACTGCAGAACATGATCTCCATGAACTAAAAATTTCTGCTGTTGTCCTGCTCAACATTCTGCCATGTCTTTTCTTAGCAGTTACGAGAAAGAACTCTTCAAATGTTACTACTCATCTTAGATCCTTGCAGTGTTACTTTCCACCTGGATGGACAAGTTCCACCTACACTAGCTTTCATTCACTTCCCAGAATGTTCCAAGATTTTTGCTTTAGGACCTTGATACAGTCTGAAGTCTGGGCCTGGAATGTTCAGCTATCTGCTCCTTTGTTGAACAACTCTTATCTCTCCTTTAGACCTTTCTTTATATATATTACTGACTTAGAATTTTCTGTGACTTCCAAGTTTCTCTAATTTAGAAGCTCACAGCCTCTAAACCTTTCTTTGCATTCTTTAATACTATGTTTATATTATTTATTACATTAGGATTATTTGTTCATTGTCTGTTCCTTGCCTTAGATCCATACCTGTCTGATGACACGGACTGTATATCTTTTAACTGCTAGAGGTAAAGTCATTTTGATTTCTTTTAACTTTTGGGATAATTTGTGCTGCATTTCTGAAATACGCTGTTCCATCTCAATAGAGAAGAAGAAAGAAGACCACAACATAGCTGAAAAGTTTTCTAGAAGTTAAGAGGGTTTGGTTCAACATACAAAAACCTAAAGTATTCATCTAGATGCTACTGGTAATAGATATTTCTGCCTTTCTGAAGTCTGAGACTAGTTTTTATGACAAGCACCAAAGCAAGAATGCCAAATGGAAATGTTCATTCCAGGACTTAAGATCTTTGTTTTAGGTTAATGCTAAAACATTCAAATGTTCTTCTGACAGTTAAGTGTTTTCCATTTTTGCCAATGGTTTCAATTGCTAAAACTCTCCAGAGGGTCAAAAGCCATAACTTTTATGTCAAGTTCCCAAACATCAAATACTTATGCCAAGTAAATGTTAATTAAAATAAGACATTAAGAACTAGTTATAAGGAATTATCTGTAAGTGCCATGGACTACTTTCCTTATAAAGAAGAAAATTTTAAAAAGATTTTTTTTCACAAAAACAAAGTAAACAAAAGCAATGTTATGAAAGTTTAACATGGGCAACAGAATTCATTTTCTTAATATGGAGTGGGCTTAGGAGTGACAGGGCAAAGTGAACATGTGAGAATGACTGTCTACTGCAAACTTCTGGCAAACTCTGTGCCTATTGGTGTACAGCCAGTGTTTGTCTTCGCAAATGAATTCCACATCTTTATTAAGTTAAGTACTTCTCTTTTATTATTTGAAACATACTTCAAATATTTTGTTTTATGACGTCCTCGAAATTGATACAATTCCCTCTAGATCAAGTAAGATGGAAAAAATCAATTATCATTTTTTTGCATTTAGAGTGATTAAACAAAAATTATGCTTCAATTTATCCATTATGGTATCATTTGACGTCATATGTGAACAACTCAGATGGCCATAATTAGAGAGGCCCTTCTGATTATATGATTCTCCATGGAAAATCCATAAATGATTATTAAGTAGATCTCTTGTTCGAGTTGATTTGTAGACGACTATGTAGCAAAAATGATAGATTTTAAATTAGAATTGACCTCTTATGAGAAAGACTGCTGCTGCCTGAACAAACCAAAACACAGCAAAAGTTTAAAGTGAACTTCTAGAAAGTCAGGCTCTTTCCAGAAGCAAGTTATAGTTTGTAATCCAGAGAATTGATCTTATTAGGATGAATTTTATCTGACACGGATGGAATTTCAAAGTTGGCCCTTTCACCATTGAGCTAATTGGCTTTACCAAAATAGGACGAATACTTAGGGCCATTTAAATCATTAGAACTGTTGCTTGAGAAGGCAGAGAGGGCTAGAAATGAAGCTCAGCCCTAGGACAAACTAGACTTGTCTTCCTTGCCCTTCAAAACCCAGTTCTCAAAACCTTCTAATGGGTTTCACTGTTTTCTTTCTAGTGCTTATCATAATCAGGGAACCACACATTTGCATCCCTAATGGACCCTTTTCAAAAGTGTGTTGACATTTCAGTAGTTTTTGAATAGCTCTTAATGCTTCTCTCCATTTGGGTAGGTGCCCACAAATCTCCTTATATGGCTCTCAACCTATAGACTGTCTGCTTTACTCACGGATTATTTTTTTAATCCCTGGGAACCTATCTTAATTATACTTTAAAAAGAAGTGAAAACTCAGAAGTCAGATGACTCAGAAAATGAGCATCTAGCTGGATACCCACACACAAGCTGCTGCATCTTAACTCCATCTGTGAACCTCAGGCCTTGGTCAAAAGTATCATCTGTGTGGTGAATTCACTTAGAAAGCTACTATTTTTATTGAAAGGAAATAGATATAAATAAAACCATGCAGATAAACATAGGTTAGGGGAGAAGGTTGAGGCCGAGCAGGCAGCTCATCATCCTAGCAGAAACCTTTCTGCAGTTCACTACTCACATTCTCTACAAGGACTAAGAACTCAGAGCCTGCAGAGGGACAATTGTAGGCTCACTTCTTTTTCTTCAAATGTGATCCAATGGACACCTGAAAAAAAAACTTTTTAAAAATATTTTCTTCTTTAAAGAAAAATTATCTAGTCTATGCTATATTTCAGGAATGGTGCTAAGTGTGTAGCAGAAACAAATGATCATTCCTGCCCTAGAAAAATTCATCATCTCTTAAGGAAGCAGACAAGGTATGGAAATTTGTACAGGGTATAACAGGAGACTTTCCACCAAAGTGATTGGGGCTCCAGGGAGCAGATCCTAAAGAAAAGACATCTGAATTGCTTTAGGAAAGATGAGAAGTTAGCCCTGCACCATGTGCATATGCAGTGTTCCTAGGTATGTATATGAATGGGCTGGTTGTAGACTCCAAACACAGTGGTAATTGTCTGTGCAAAGCAGGTTGTTATAGTATATCAGGAAAGACCACGAAGATATTAAGTAACTATCATTCATAGTTCATTGTGAGATGAAAACAATCTCCTTGAATGACAACCCCATCTACAAATATAAACTATCTGACTGGCTGGTGTGCATGTCACTCAGACAGACCCCCCTATGCATGCCCAACTGAGAACTACACACACTGAGAATTTTTAAAGCTGATTCTACCATATCCCAGGTAGGTGGCTGACTTACAAAGAGAGAGGACTGTACAGCAGGACTTTGATCCTTTTTGAATTAGGGAGCAGTGGAATAAAAGGCACAGAATTTGGGATAAGTGGGAGGGCTCTGGCAGAGGCAGTTCTGGGGCAAGAGACTGGGTAGTTTTCAGAATCAAAGGAGCCCTTCTTTGCCCTATTGTTCTACATAGAGCTGCTTTTAGAAAGGTAAAAACGGTAAGGCAGAATTTGGTCCTACTTCTTCTGACTCTGAATCTTTTTCCAAGACAGAAATTTGGTTAACTTTTTGTGCAGTATTTCTAGTTTTCATTTCATTTTGAGCTTAAAAAGTATAGATATGCATAAGACGATGGGGATAAAGGGGTAGATTTTAACAGCTGCCATTACGTACTATGAAAATCCCAGAAAGCTACTTACATTCTATGGACATAATGTAAGTAGCTTTCTGGGATTTTTACTCTCTCCGTTGGATACTTATTTTGCAAACAAATTATTTCTCTGAAACAGGTATTGTGTGACATGCTGCACTAACAAGGCCAATGAACAAATTTTCCTGTTAATTATGGCACAGTGTTAAAGCATGTAGACTCAAATATAGCTTTGATGGGGAGGTCTACAATGACTTGAGAATTTTTGATAAAGTACATTGTTATCCCCTAGTTTCTAAGCCAATATTGGCAGCCACTGAATGCACCCTTCATTCCAAAGGAAAAGAAAGGAAGGAAGGAAGAAAGGAAGGAAGGAAGCAGGCAAGCAAACCTTGGCCATCCTGCTTTAAATATGAAAACGAAACAAGGTAGTGCCACAAAGCAGAGTGCAGTCCAAACCTTCCCGCCCACGCCCTCTCCCTCACTCACTGTACCCAGCTCACCCCCAACCAGCTCCTTGTGTGATTTTGCATAGGAAAAATGAGACTGTAAAAGTGTCAACCTGTTTTTGTCAGGACTAGCTAGTAAAAAATAATTGGAACTCATTTAAAACATAAGATGCACAACATGCATAAGATAATTAGTCATGGATCCCTAATCTGTTGCTCTTGAGTTTGTTCAGCTAGGGAGAATTCTGACACATGGAAAAGTTAAAATATAGCTTATTAAGTAAAGAGGCTAAATCAGAATGCAACTTTCTATGACCATTCCTGGCAACTTGAAAACCTCATTCCGCATCCTGCCACCATGACAGAAAGCATTTCTACAATACAGCTTTTTTAATAAACCAATGGTTTACCCCCCCCATCTGCTTTCATGGGATTTTCCCCCTTCTGCAAAGAAGCTGGCATTATAATGTCAGACAAATGATTAGTACAACCATGCATAGCTCTAGACACCAATGAATAAAATATACCCAAGGCTGCACATCCCTCAAGTGTATTATTCCACTTAGAAAATGGTATAATTGACATTGGGAAGTACGGGGGGAAATTCAAGTATTTCTGAGTGTGGGCTTATTTTCTGGTAATTACCTGACTTGAAACTTTAGTTTGTCAATCAGACAGTTCTCTTAGCCCTATAAATGTGTTTCTTTGGAGGGTTGGGGGTAAGGAGGTATTAAAGGAGACCCGAGAAAGTGGCTAAGCCCCACAGGCCTTTTTTCTTGACATAAAATTGTTGTAAAAAAGATTCACTATTATGTCTGGGGATGAGGGAACTCCATGGCATTTTGTGTTCAGTAAAAAATGTCTCAAACCATTTTTCAAACATTTTGAGGTTTGGCACAAACCTGAAATCCATCTTGCCAAGCACTTTCCCCCCTAATTTTTAAACCCATGTGTCTTTCAAGGGAAATTTAATCCGTATGTTTCTGATTCATTTACACTTAACTCATCAAAATGGTGTTTTGTAAGAGCCATTTGATGTTCAAGGAGTCTTATGGCCTTCTCTCTTTTTATAAGTCTGAAAAGCCTTTTTTTCTGAGAAACAGAAAATTGTATTTTACCAGCTGCGAGCCAAATGATTTGAGCTATGTTAAAAAATCAAAAACTTGGTGCATTTAGGGGGCAAAAAAAAAAAGCAGACACAATGACAACAATAAAAGTCCTCGTATGTCCGCCCACTCACACATCTAGGGGAGACCCCTCAAAACTCCTTTATTCCCTCAAGAGACCTTATCCCCTAAAGGCCTAAGAGAAAACTATGAAGCTGAAGCAGGAGAGTACTGTGGCTGTGTAGCCAAAATTTCCGTTGATGCTAGGGACTGGCAGTTGAGATTCCCACCTCAGAATCAGTAGACTAAAACTTGTTGCACCTCATTAGATAAATCTGTTGTCTGGAAAGTAAAATGATCATCACATGCTAGAACTACAAAAGGACTGAATGAAATTGTTGGACATGGATTGTGTCCTGAAGCCCTCTGGGTAGGACAGAGATCCACTACAAGAGGAGATAGGGACAAGTTGGAGCTCTGTCTCCTACATTGACTGTCATGCAAGAAGATTTTAAATAGAGTACTTTGAGGTTAAAGTCTGAGGGTAAAACACTTTAATTTTATAAGAGCACAAGGAAGTACAAGGAAGAAATTTTGGAGCTAGACAGAGCTAGGTATACAACCTAGATCTCCTGACCGTGTGCCCAGCACTGCAGCCACATTTCCTCTCTCACAGTGCTTTTCTAAGTCTGGAAGCAATTCATCAGTGGGCAAAATAGTGAGAAGTTATAAAAACCAGTCTAATCTCACATCACCAGAATTTTGGAAAAATGAATAGAATACAAGATATCCAAAAAATATTAGGCTCAGTAAAGATTAAGCATGCCTGCCTGCCAAGTACAAGGCTGTGAGTTCGATTCCCAGGACCAAAAAAAAAAAAAAAAAAAAGCATGGTTTCAGGAAAATTATTATGTGTGCAGATACAGAATTAGTTCCAGCATATCCTTCTTTCCTACACTCAAATCTGTGGATACTGAAGTCCTTCATATACAATAGTATTAGCTGGGTGTGGTAACATAAGCCTATAGTCCCAACACCTTGGGAAGCTGAGGCAAGAGGATTACAAATTCAAATTGTACCTGGGTAACTTAATGAGATCTTGTCTCAAAATGTGAAATAAGTAAAAAGGGCTGGAAATGCAGCTCAGTGTGAGGCCCTGGCTTCAATCCCCACTTTTTTTTTTTGGTGCCAGGGATTGAACTTACAACCTTGTGCTTGCCAGACAGGTGCTTACACCACTGAGCTAAATCACTGGCCCTATTTTTTTAAAGCATATTTTTATATAACCTATATATATCTTCCTATTACCTTAAATCATCTATACATGACTTATAACACTTTAATGCTATATTCATAGTTGTTATACTATTTTATTTAAGAAATAATGATAAGGAAAAATGTCCATTTATGTTTATTACAGAAGTACTTTTTCCTCCAATATTTTAGATTGTAGGTTGGTTAAATCTATGTACACAGAACCCAGGATGTGACATGCTGACTGCATATGCATATATAGGCAGACACACATTAGTATAATGGGCTGTGATGTATAAGAAGTTTCTCACTGCTGTTGTTCAGACCAAAATTTCAAAACCACTCTGTCATACAGAAAACCGTACTTAGTTGCCAGATAGCTCAACCAATAGCAGTTTCTAATCTGTTTCACTAAAGAGCTTATGGCTGGGAAAGCCCAATATGCCCCTCCTTGCCTCACAGAAGAAATTCTATAGAACACCAGTTTATTTCACCAAAAGTGGCTTCAGCCACCATTTGGGAGAAATAGGCAAAGCACAAATGGCTTAGAAGGAGAAGGAAAAAGGAGGGAGTTAGTTAGCTGAAGAGGTCATACTTGTCTTACAGTGATTTACAAACAGCAAGCCTGACTTCCCATTTTCCAAGTGCATTTTCCAAGCACTTGACTATCATTAATTAGCTGGGAATGGCCTTCCAAGGTTGGGAGTTCATCTCTACACCACGCAGCTCTGGAAACTCCAGGGAAACCACATACTGTGGCACCTGGATGATGGCTGCAGGAAGATTAACTGGCTGTGCGAATCTCATGATAAAACCCATGGAAGTGCTGCTCCAGCACACTGTCAGCTGCCGGAGTGGGCCAGTCTGCTTCTCTCCTAACAAACTG